>JAQFXU010003772.1:0-15288 GCA_034693705.1 Spatulosminthurus flaviceps
ATTTAACTAATGTTGAAAAAATTGACAAATGGCGTTATTGCAGCTACCATGGTAACAATAGAGACATAATTTTTTTTTGGCCAAGATGCAGCTTACCATGGTGCTTTTCGTGATTGAGTTAAAAAAATTAATTCGCTGCTTCATTTTTTACCAAACGGGGAATGTCCGCGAAATGGGTCCGAGGACTAACTGTGGAGTGCCTAAAGCTTAAATTAAATGAAAAGTTGAATTATTTGAAGATTAAGTTGTGGTCAGGCAAACCGATTGGTTATTCTAATAATTACTAATCCGAAGTTAGAGTCAAATACATAATTAGCTTCAATCAGTCAGTCTTTAGATCGCCGTTGAGACAGCCTTAGTGGGTCAAGAGAGCTCTGGTCGGGCTGCTAACCAGAATTATTATTATTGGTATTTATTTATTAAGGGTCCTAGAGGCTTTCGCACAGGACACTGCATCAGTAAGGTTTCTTTTCAATTTTCACATCAAAAATGTATTTTTTCTTTAGTACTTAAATGAAATAGCAAAAACTACTACGAGGTAGTTCACACAAAACGTTTTTTAACTGAACTTGAAATAAGCCTGAATGATAATTTCTGAATTTGATATCTCAGAGGCAGGACCTTTTGCACGTTAAGGCATGGAATGAGTAAGCTTTTTGTATGCATCTTCAGTATAGAAAGTAATTACATGAATGTTTAAAGGACACATTTGTGGAGTGCGTACATTTTTTAGGCCTTTATGGTATCTGGCATATAAAGTAGTATCTACATTTTTGGAGATGCTGAATGCTGAAAATTCACAGAAAGTTTTCTTAATGTGAGCTAAATTGCTCTCAATATTTTTTGTCTGGACTTCGGTTTTTTTTGGTTCTCCTTCCCCTTTTCCAGCATCTCCTATTAACCATGTTTTTATGTATATGTAGACACACGTAAAAAAGCACATATATTTATGTATGTGTCCCACCAAATGAAAAGAAGAATGTAGAAATAGTTTTCCAGAGACAAGACATGTTGTTGAGCGTACGAGAGTATAACATCCGAGACTGAAAGTTTTTTTTCCTTGTCTTTCGGGGAGAATGCCAGAATCGAAAATGGGTTGCATTTTACGGGATTTTAGTCTCCCGAACATACACAAACACACACATGCCTACATATAGAAAAACGCGTTTTTCCCTTTATGTTCTCCTACAGCAAATTCGCTGGATTTTGCCCGCTCCTTACTGTTCTATTTACTACTAGGACCTGTCAGACCTTTTCCTACATGAAAATTCCTAAGGGGTTTTCTCCTACAAAAGTATGTACGCGTTATTTTACACATTTTTTTTAGCGGAGATTCTTTTATTCTCCTTGTAATGCTGAGTGGAGATACATATATGTAATGGGTTGTTGTAACGTAGAAATCAATTAAAATTCTGGTGGGTGGGAAGAGAGTTTTTTCATCTTGCTCTTCCTTTATCTTGGATAGTAATGAGAATGCTTTTTATACATTTCCTTTTTTATTTGCACTCCCGGGTAATTTAAAGGCGTCAGTTGTTGTGAGCAACTTGGGTGTTCACACTTTGTCTCCTTAAATGGAAATTATTGGGAGCTGAGGAAAGGAGGAAAAATGTATCTGTAACATTTGCCAAGGAATTTTTTTCCCTGACTTCAGCTCATGTTTTATGACATGGGCTTTTGTCTCTTCTTCTTCTTTAATTTTTCTTAATACTCTTCTGCGAATATGGCGAAGGTTCACATAATATTTAAAACTTATTTTGATAAGGCACACGCTCGCAGTAATAAAAGTATTGTTAAATTTATAGGAAGAAATAGTCCATAGAATTTGTTGTTGTTTTTTTTTACGTTGGATTTAGGAGGTGTAGTAAAGGAGAAAAGGATTTTTCGGGGAGGATATGATAACAATTATTTATGACACAAGGCTGAAAAGAGATGGCTCTTTTACCTTTTCTCTCCTACAAGTATACGTAGTAGTGTGTATTTGAAGGAAGACTGGATAGGATGGGTTTTTTGGGAAAGATATGAGTTTAGTTTTGGGACGAAGGAGAGAGGAAAATGCCGTAAAAAATGTATCCGACAAAAAGAATATAGTAGTATTGTACTGGAAAAGATGAGGATAAGATGGAGGTGAAGTTGTAGAGAGGGTCATAGGCCCGAACATACTAGTAAGGGAAGGGAGTATGTGTAAGGAAGAGTATTATGATTATTATTATTATTATTATTAGTATACAAGGGGTGACATTATTTAGAGCCTAGAGGACAGGCCATTTTGTAGTGTGTGTGTGTGTGTGGTGGTGGTTTATCTCCGTGCACATGATCATAAGTTTTGGGTCGGCAGTTAAAGTAATCCCTTTAGTATTGTTCCAAATAATGAAAGCTGTAAGTTATGCGGAAGGTAATAGTAGTGAAGTTTCGGGATAAATTTGCACAAGGCTTTTGGGTAATAATGTGGGTTATGTATAATGGGACGGGAGGGTCTCTCTCTCTCTTTCCCTTACACCCTCTCTCCTTTTCCTTAGGATTCTTATGTCCGGAGGTGCTAGCATCAAAGGAACCTATTTGAAATTCCACGTGTGCATTTATGTACACATTATATTATCCCAAGCTACTACTATGTACTTCTCTTTCTCTCAAGAACTTCTCTACTAAAAGCAAAGTATGTACATATGTACATGCTACTTAAACATGCGTATGTTGTAGTTAGGAAAAGCTCGAGTTTTTGGAAGCAAGTCAGGATGGAAATGGTTCATCGCTTTCACTACTTTTCTTCTACTACCACCACTACTACTACTACAGACCTTATTCCTATCCTACAGCATTAACAAGTATTAAGCCTTTACGCACATTATACTTGCGGGATAGTTTGTAAGGAGTAGATAGGAAAAAGGGGAAAAAAGTGACGGCCCAACTGGGACTCAAGTCTCAAGTCTTGTAGAAGTAGTAGTAGCATATATATTCATATATATGAAAAAAATTTGGAATGAGTAATAGTACGGAGAAAATGATGCTAGTAGATAGATATTTCTATATATGAGTCGTATAGATGGTTGTATTTTTGTGGGGAAGGAAGAGATATAAGTTTTTTTTCCCAGTTGAACTTTTCAAGGTTTACTCTCAGTTTTTCCATCCTGCCTCATCATTCCAAGAGGTAGAAGAAGAAGAAGAAGAAGAAGAAGAGAGTGAAAGGAAAGGAAAGAGAGCGGGAGAGTGAAAGCGGATTTGTACGTACAGGGAAACTATAGGATGAAAGGACAAGGGAAGAGATGAGGAGCGCACATAAAGAAAGTATATGATAATTTTCTCTCCATGCTACAGTATAGGATTGGTTGGTGAAAGTAGGATTTTCTCTCTTGTATAGAGCCGTAGAGATATATTATGTACGTACATGTACATATGGGATATTTGCATGCAGAGATATATTTTCACTGACTCCCTTTCACTTCCCCTTCTCTCTCAAAGTGTTTATTATGAAGATAAGCATGGAAAACAGAGTGATTGTGTGTGTGTGTGTGTGTACATACTTGAGGGAATGGGAAGAAAAAAGGGAGACTTTGAATTTTGATATGGTAATTTCTTATATGTATTTGTTATATACGTATACGTATACTTGTATACATGTACATACTTAGATGAAAGGTAGTTGGTACATATGTGGTTGTATGAAGGAAATCATAGGTGAGAGCTTTTTAGCCCTGAGTGCACCCCCGTAACTTGTTCTTGGTGGCTCTTCTGTGGTAATGGTAATAAGAGTGAATGTGTAGTAAAGGGAATGATCATAGTTTGCATTTCTTTTTATACTTTCTCTCATGTTTATCCTTCCTCACTTTCTCCTTTCTCTCTCTCTCTCTCTCTCTCTCTCTCTCTCTCTCCTGAACATAAGAGTATAAGACCAAAGCCCCGCTGGTCTCTCCTCATCTTCCCTTTACATTTCTTTCAATAGATTCAATAATAGTGTAAGTTTCAACTACTACTATGGCAGGTGTAGTTGAAACTATGTTGAGAGATTGTACTTTAGCTCTATAGCTTGAGCATTATTGAAAATGGGTTGGAAATCAGTGTTAATACATATATTTGTGAGGGAATATTGGATAGGAAGTAATGGAGGAGGTAGGAATTTTTCTTCTTCTTCTTTTCGCAAGTGTTTCTTTTTCTTTAAAAAATGTATCTACTTGAGTAGAAAAATGTATAGAATGGAGATGTAAATATATAGGGTGTATTTATTTATAGGTAATAAATGGAATAGTGCATTGGGAGTGTAGGAACTCGGGAGTAACTGAATCCTTGTAGAGGAGATTTTTTTTTCTCCATCACTTTCTCTTGTACAAAAGTATGCATTTAAGAGGACGCTTCTTCTTTCATCTGAATATTCAGGAGCGTCAATGTGGAAGATGGCAAGTGTTGAAGAGATGAATATTTCACGCGGATTTCTTTCGTCTCTCTCTCTTTTTTTTGAAGAGGAGTAAGACACAGTTCTTATTTCATATGTGGAGACAGAATTGGGTGGTAGAGGCTGGATTTTTAGGGAGCCCGTTCCTGTCTCTTGCTTTCACTCCCTCATCTCTTTCACTTTCAATTTTTTTTCGCATACACATTTTTTTTTATAACTAAACCTTGGATGTGAATCAAGTCTCGAGCGATATAGAACAATAGAGTATTTCTTGGATTTTTTTCCGTCCTTTCCAATTTCTCTCTCTTCTTGTATGTATGTGTATATATATATATATAGAGGAGTGAAAGCGAGAGAGAGAGAAAAAAAGTTTCTATGTATAAAGGTTATGTGAGAATATGAAGGAAGATAAAGGAGAGGAGAGAGCTTATATAAACGTACGTTAGATATTGCTGGCTGACGGAGATAGTTACGCTGAAACTCCATTATCCCCTTCCTTCTGGTACACTAGCCTCTTTTATAACTCGTAAAACATGAGTAGTAGGGAAGATAGGGAGGAGAGAGGACGGAGGATGTATACATTTATATACATACAAAAGATTTTAAACTCAAGTACTTACTTATTCCTTCCTTCATTCCTTCCCACCTCCATCATTTATTTTCCCTATCAACTTTGACTCACCAAGCTCGAAACCTTCCTCTCCAGATATTAATTGATTAATTGTGAGGTGGTTGTTGGTGGGAATTTTGGGGAGGAGATTTTTTTTTCTCATTTTAAAAAATTCAAATTCTAGGAAAGTGACATAAATGAATTTGGATGGAGACATTTCCTTATAATTTAAATTGATTCACAATGTGTTGGGGAACCTCGTGCTGGGAATCCACTGTGGCCTGACTTGGGATTTTATATACTTTTTTGGGGATTTTTTTTCTATGATAAAAGTTATAAGGAAAGAAGAAGATTTTTTTTATATGAAAGGCATTGGATATTAAAGCAAGTTGTAGGAGGAGGATTTGAGTGAATCCTTGAAGAATTTGATGGAAGATGAGAAGAGAGAGAGAGAGTGGTGGCTTTCATCATGAAATTCGCATTTTTCCTCCTTCTTTGGCAGGGGAAGAGATAGAGAGAGAGAGAGAGAGAGAAATTCAGAATCATTCATATTAAAGTGGAGAAAGTAGTTTGTAGGACAGGGAATGTATGTATATAGGGAGAAGGGAAAGAAAATGTATGGTCAGCTATTTAATATTCCGCATGAAGAAAGGTAAAGATGAAATGTGAACAATTTTACAAAAGTTTGGTCGTGCATATGAAAGTCCATGGGCTTGGGGGGTATGGGAATGGTACACTATGGAGTGTATTGTATATGGAAAGGGATAGAATTTATAAAGGAATTTTCTTCTAACCCTCGACGTATGGTTATAGGGTAAGTGGGAGATTCTGGGAGAGTAAGCTCTATAAATACATAATTTCGGGCTAGTGGTCCTCTATATGTATTCGATGACAGAATGGATTTTACTCGTTGAAAACCATTTCTTTTTTTGGGGGGGTATAGACTACTTTTTTATTGGCTGCAATATTTGTCCGTATTACCACGGTATATAGGGATGTATACTATGTGTGTGATTCATGTGTGGAGTATGGCACATGTTTGCATTTACGTATAAATGGACTTTATATGGGCAGAAGTTTGTCGATTCGAAATTCATAAAGCATTAGATACTATAAGGGATGAGATGGAAGATTGTGGGATGCTGTGTATAGGGACAAGCTTTTCTGACATGGATGTATATTTATATAGGGCTGGGCTGTAGAGGAAGAAAGCGTACCTGAGTCGAACTTGTCTGTATGATTGCCTTCGTTTCATTGCCTGCAGTTATGCTTGCGCTGTAAATTTGAATGTAAATGGTGTCTGGAAGCTGGATGGTATCTCTCAAGTATCTTTTATTATATCGCTACCTGCCCTGATACTTTGAGACCTATCGTAAAAATAGGACTGTCCATATAAATGCATGTCATGTATGCATGTATATGTATATGTGGGAATGGAATTCCTGGTTGTTGTTGTTGTGCTGCTATACGACTGCTACGACTGCTGTCCCCATTCACTCCACCATATTCCTTGATACTTTTCCCATTTTACGGAACGTGTGTATGTGTGTGGACATTGGGAGTAAACTATTTTTTTCAACTACCCTTTTGGTAATAGTACGTGAGCCTTTGGATTAGGACGTGTCCTCACAATATGACAATGTCACTGGGAATAAAATATTTGCATGGAGATTCCAGATGGAGTTGCTGACCGGTTGTTCAGTAGAAAATTACTGTAAAAAGTTTAAAAGAACTTAAACTCAATCCTACTTAGGCAAGTACTGTACAGTAAATATTGTAACCGCTTAGGAGCGGCTGAAATATTACGAATATGTCTTCATGTCCGCCAAACCTCCTACAAAAATATCAACGACATTCCAAATCATGAAAACGAAATCCTGGACATGAAATTCTACGTGAATGAGATTCGAGAAGCGCTGACGAAACTGGGTACTTTTCAGATATTAAACGGACCAAATTGGGACAGTAATGAAGAACTGAGCTAACAAGTGTATTAAAAAGTCTTATTATATTTGTGCATAGATTAGAAACATAAAACAGTTCATAGTACAGAATTGACTGAACAAAGATGTGTTCATTACTGTTAAGAATAAATTTCAAGTAGGAAATAATACTAGTAGTAAAAGTAAGTTCAACTTATAAACTCAAAGGATGGAAAATTACAAAAACAAGATAATAATTAAGTGCGTAGGAATGGTAGCTGCTTATATAAATTAGGTACAGAATAAGGTATTGCAAGCAGGAAAGACAAAGTTGGTGACAAGATGGCTCTTCACTTTTTGAGAGGATGAATAAATAAGGCTACCTGATTTTCCGAAAGTATGTTATTTAGGTTACAATGTGTGCTGTCTTTTTATTATACAAATAAAACGTTTAACAATAGTATTCAGTGGAATAATGGGTCTACAGTTTTTACAATATTTACTTTGCAGTAAAAAATCTTCTCAGAGTTTACAAGAGCCGTAAAAATTGTTTTCAAAGAGTCAATTGGGATTAGTATTTTATAATAATAAGTCATTAAACCTATTCTTTGGTTTACCTTACAATTGACATAAGAAATATGTTCCTTAAAATTTAGGGTCTCGTCAATATGCACACCAAGATATTTGAAAACAGAGACTTTCTCGATACATTTGGTTTCGTCTAGATAAAGTTTTTGTGGTATCAGTTTTTGTTTATTCTGGAACGAGGTGGCTTAAATATCATGAACTTTGTTTTGTTATAGTTCATTTCCATAAAATTATCATTGCACCATTTTTTAAGCAGCGAGATAACGCCTTCAACCCTTTTTTCTCTCACAGAGCTGCCAACATCA
Source organism: Spatulosminthurus flaviceps (assembly GCA_034693705.1). Taxonomy (NCBI): domain Eukaryota; kingdom Metazoa; phylum Arthropoda; class Collembola; order Symphypleona; family Sminthuridae; genus Spatulosminthurus; species Spatulosminthurus flaviceps. Next base: position 7,810 of record JAQFXU010003772.1, read on the forward strand.
TCAGCAAAGTTGACTGTATGTGATAGGTGGATAAGTTGAGTGAGATTTAAACTATTAAAAAAATTATAAAAAGAAGTGGGCATAAGCAACTACCTTGTGTAACACCCATGAGAAGAGGGAAAAACTGCGACAGAATACCATTTATTATTATAAAATAAGGGTTCTTTAGGTAGCTCCCTATTGTACGGATAAGATAGGTGTCTAAGTCAAATTCATGTAAAAGTTTGTTTACTAACAACAAGTGTCTTACACGGTCGAATGCTTTCTTGAGGTCCACATAAAGGCATGCAATTAGATAAAGTCTAGGTTAGTTTGAATAAAATGTAGAAAGCTGGTAATGGCTAACTGAGTAGAAAGATAATTCCTGAACCCAAACTGGTTGTAGGCAACTTGTTCTTAATTTGATTATTATTACGAATATAAATAACATTTTGCTTTGGTTTGAGTATGGGGTTAATTGTGGCTACTTTGAATGAGTAGGGAAATTTGCCCTTTTGCAATATTAGGGTAAATATTTTACTCAATTGTAAGTTTAGACATTGACTATTTAATTTGAATATTTTTGAAGGAATTAGTTGAGAATTTGTTGAATTCCAGTTTTATGGCTATATTTTTTGGCTTAGCAATTTTAACTACGGATCACAGTGTCACAGACAAATCACTGTTTCCCTATATTAAACTTTTTTCATAAAACCTTCTGGCTCAAAAATAATCACTTAAAAGACTTGCAATAACAGGACAGGATATCTCTTAATCACATGAAGCACAGGAGTGAGTGTGCAGCATTAGTAAAGCCACTTTCAAAAATACAAACAATTTTTTCCAAATTACTCTTGAAATCTCTAAAAAAACGTAAGCTTTGAAATAATCTATTCTGCACATTTTTGCGGTTTAATACCATTTACATGTACAAAAAACATGCAATTTATATCGAAATGTGTAATTTCCTACTGTTGAAAATCGCCTGAGTAGGCGAAAGTTGACTTTCACTTCATTTCAGACAATAAACTCACGTGTGAGAAAGAAAGGAATTTATTCCTAAAATTCCTTTCAATGCGCTGTGTATTTGGATTAGTGAAATTAAATGCCATGGAAAGGCAAACGTACGTACGTACATAAAGCGAAGAATAAGGTCTTGTGGGTTGGGGCCCTACAAATTTACTAGCTATGGTTTCTCACGAGGATAAAAAAGGAGCTAGTACAGTGACCATTGGCTTGGAAAAATATTTATAGACCCGAGTAAACAAATGTGTATGTACGTATAAACACGTAGCCAAACACATATGCAAATAGCAGTGCATATTGAGAACTTCATGTAACAAACGACGTCGAGCAAGGCCATAGCAAAGCCTATTTAAGGGCCTTATCACTGTCTTTTTCAAGTCTAAAGGGTAAGTGTAGATTTGTGATAGTGGTAATAATAGCTCTACGCTTGAGCATATGGAGTTTCAAGTTGAGTTGGTTTTTCCGGTTGAAGTGACCGTGTTTAGCCTGTTTTGCTAAATCTTTATCACAGTGGGTTTCCCTATAGAGCCTATAAGTTTACTGGACCTTATACTAAGGAAACTGAATGTGAGGTCTAGCAATGTTATGGAGATATGTCGTGGATGAAATGGTTTAAGTCGGTGAAATTCGAATTGTCAAGTGTTTCCATGAGGAATGAAATTTATAGTGAGCATTTTAGGGGGGAGGTGCTGATGTTACAGAGAGAGAGAGAGAGGGAAAATGATAGAAAGTAGATTGGAAGAGTTGGAGATGTAGAAATATATATATATTTATTTCTATGTGAATAGTTTAGAGTACGCTCTCATACACAAACACACACATACACATTGACATGTAACATTTTCCGAGAGGAAAAGAGTGTAATCCTTTTGATTTGTGAGCATAATATATCTTTGAAGTGAAATTTATTTGGGATTGAATATTCACCACGTAGACACTTTTGATTTGTGACGATTTCTCTCTCTCTCTCTCTCCCAACTTTATATCTTCCACTGTGTTTACCTTGTTTTACTCACTTTTTCCCTCGCTGTCTCATCCTCTCTCGGTCCTATAGCTCTAACTCACATCTCTCTTCCATCCCAAAAAACTAAATGCCAAGGAAAATATGTTTTGAGAGAAGAATAAGAATTCTCTGTTGGGGCTCCTACCTATATGCTCTACTTACAATGTTTTGTATCCCTCCTATTTGTTGAGTGGTATTTTACCGTGGTGATGGTGATGTTTGGAAATCATACAAAAGGAACCCTTGTGTATTTAGATATTGCTACAAGAAGAATAAATAGCATCTCCAAGGAAGAGTAAAATTGGAGTGAAATTTATGCCTGGGAGGTAAAAGGCATTTATTTTTCTTCCCTTAGGTACCTTTGCCAATTGGCAATTTTCAAGGGGGAATATTTCTATATGTACTAGAGCAATTGTATTATATTGATCTCTCATGATTTCCAATGTAACAAAAAAGAATTTCATGAAAAATATGTTCTTTTTTCCACACACTGTTTCTGTCTGTTCTCCTATATGCGTCTCCAATAAAAAAAATATATGTTGATGGTTAGAAGCGAAGAGAAATTGAGTTTCCAAGTTATGAGTATTCTGACGATGTAATGTATTTTGTCTGTGTGGTGGATTAATTGTGAGGAGAAAGTGTAATATCGTATGGTTGGCGGGGGTTTTTGGGAGGGAGATTGAAAGTTGAATTTCAATTTCTACGGAGTATAGATCTACAATATGTACGGGGAGGACGGAGGAAAAGGTTGGGAAGGAACATTACCATTTTCTTCATGGTAAAGCTATATTTGTATGTACATAAATGTAATTTTAGTAACTATTTCTCCACTACTACTACGATCCTTACAACAAACAGTCAGATTTTAGGCAAGGGAAGTACATGAGGAATCCTCAGAGTTTACTTTGCTTTCCCCGTAACAGATGGAAGGGAGTGAGGGATGGGAGAGAGCGAGAGAGAGAAAGTAGAGAATGAGACGCGTGCAGCTGCATAGTAATTTTCTAGGACTATGTGTGTGTGTGTGTGTGTCTGTCTGTCTGTGTGTGTATGTCTAGTGGAACTAAATTGTTTCGGTAGTTAGTTTTTCTTCCTTACAAGCCCATCCTATTGGTTCAAGAAACCTTGAAGACTTGAAGGAATGCTGGAAGAGAAAATAATTTTTTTTCTCCTTTCTTATGTATTTTCTCTTCTTTTTTTCCCTCCCAGCTTTCTCCTAGCGATTTTTTCAATAATGACAAGTCCTCTGGTAAAACTCGTCCTTGTGCTTATTTTCTCTCCCTCTCTCTCTCTCTCTCTCTCACTCCAAAGGAGCAAATAGAATCTACTTAATTAGGATAGTGAGAAGAAGATGAGATGTAGAAGAAGAAAGGCGCCGGGTACTTTGTATGGGAATGTGGGATTTCCACAGATTTCTTAGCCTTCATTTGTTTCCTGATAATTTTCTCTCTTTCTCTGTCTCTCTCTCTCTCTCTCTCGCTCTCTCTGACTACAAGTCTTTTTTCTAAATAACTTTCTCTTTGAGGCTTTACTTTCACCCGGACTTTCACTCCATTAGAAGGTATACACAAGTATGTACAAGTCCGTACATATGTAAAGTAAGCATATAAGGGAAGTACATAAAGGCTTAGAGTTCACAGGGAGTGTTTGTCGGTAGTTGAGAGGAGAGAAAGTCTTTTGTAATTTCAAAGAGAGGTAAGGGCGAATTCTAAGAATTTTCTGGATGTGTGTGTGGGGAATAAAAGAAGAGAAGAAATTGAACGGGTATTTGAGGTATTTATTCCCTCCGTCCATATACATACAAGTTCCTTCTAGAGCTTCTCTTCTTGGAGAAGTCACAGACTGTATGTAATTGTCGCCCATGTTAGGAGCAAGTAATGTTGACTTACTGAGAGAAGGTTCTGCCTGGATTTGTATATGGAAATTTCATTTCTTCCCTTCCTCCTTCCTAGTCACTGTCAGTAGAAGCTAAGAGAGATAGAGTGTATTTATATAAGGAGAAAGTAAAGTGTGCTATTGACTATATATGGGAAAAGGCAATGGTTAAATTGCCGTTTGAGTAGAGGAGGAAGGTAAGAAGGAAATGTGAAGATGCAGAGAGTGGGAGAGAGAGAGAGAAATTCTGAGGTAGTGTGAGAGTCTATTTACTGGAAGGAAAGGAAAGGAGATGGGAGAGGGGACTTGAAGAGACTCTGAGAGTTGAGAGAGCTGAGACTGTACATTTACTATAGGGGACTCCTACATATCGTCGGCTAAAGTGCAAAAGGGGCCATATGCAGAAATCGCTTAAACGGGAATTAACATGCGTTACCATGTATAAGCGGTGTCTGCATATAGCCCCTTTTGCACTTTAGCCGACGATATAGTAAATACTTGGCATCATATGCCAATAGGGACTGAGACCGTACTTGGATTCCTCTGAACTGTAGCCATTATTATGTGTGGGCTTGATTAGAATCACTTTTTTATGTTAATGATCCTCTCACGTGTCTCTATGTTCGTGCTTGTCTATTAATTGACCTGACCCTTCATCAATCTTACGTACACATTTGCCCTAATCCCTGTCTCTTCCCTATATTGTACACATGTAGAGAATTTGACTAGGTTCTTTCCTGGAACGTTTCTCTACAGTTCTCTCCATGACTCTCACTCTAAAGGTAAATCTATAGAGGTGGGTTTAAAATATAAAGCTTACGTAAGACTGGTACGAGTGAGAGAGAGAGAAAGCTTGGAATGGTTCGTAGAATTTGAGGACCTTCATTAGATGGATACAATAGGATGTGGTTTTGGATGTAGTGGAGGGAAAGCATATCATAGTAAAGGTTTGAGCGTGGGAGTTGATAGAGTGAATATGTATATGTAGGTATATTTATATGGGGAAAAGGCTGGTTAATTATGTATATATACGGGAGCTAATGGTTTGGGAGTAGTTGGTGTTTTACGACTTGTGAGAGGAGAGAAAGCAAATCCAAGGGAAGGTGTCTCTCACATGCTAGAGCGTGTGTATCTCCATGGGATTTATTGTGAGAGAGGGTGACATTATTAGGTACATATACTTATAGGTGCGTATAGATCAGCTATGTAATCCATTACTATGTGATAGAGTTGACAAAGGGAATAAGCATGTTTGGAAATTTCCTGTTGATTTAATAAGGTATGAGGCTGAGGAGGGCATTTACTATTTCCACGGAAGCTCTCATCCTGAATCAAAGATGATGATAGTCTTAAATTCCAGCTCTCTTCCTCTCCTTCCTTTTTCCCTCTTATATGTATATAGGGAGGAGATTGAAATTTTCTGGAGTATAGACTCGCAAGATTAATGGAATGAATTTTGCTTTTTGCTTGATGTGAAATTGTGGCTTTGTAAATGTTTTTGTTATTGGTTGATTTTATTTGGAAGTTTCTTTCTTTTTGTGATTTTCCTATATTTTTTCCTCGGATTTTGATGGGGGTATGGTTATACATGGAGAGATTTGTATTTAATCCTCTCATTAATATTTTACATGTGATGAGGAGTCACGTGTGCAAGGATTATTTGGACGGGAATAGTTGCATCTGTTTTGCTCTCATGTGCTATATTTTTTAGGACGCTTTTATATTATTGAGCTAGTGAGTTGGAAGGGGGTGTGGAAGTGGATTTTGTGGGTGAGTGTGAGTATGAATTATTAAGAGAATACTGGGACTCATGACTCAACTTTGAGGATGTATTTGTTTTTATGAAGATTTGCTCTACATTTAGAGGAGAATTAAAGGGCAAGAGTTATAGAATTTGGTGTAATAACAATCTGCTAATTTTTCTTGTAGTAAAATTATTATAGGGTGATTATAGGTGAAGGGAGAAGGAATTGATGTGTGGGAAAATATGTATGTACGTGTTAAATGTATATCCTCCAGCCTCCTTTCCCTCTGTGTGGAGGCATATATAGGACGATTAACGTGTGCTCAGTGCATTTGTACACTTTGAGGGTTCCTCTTAGCTGCTTAAAATTCAAATTATGTGGAGAATTTCGGATGGGCATGTAACCTAGTGCGTAAAGTGTACCTTGTACTATATATAAATGTTCGAGAACTGCTAATGTGGATGGTTAGGGAGGGAAAGGAGAGTAAGTTTATTGGGGGAGATTGGAGCGTGTTTCGTTTATCTCTCTTTAATTATTTTCTCTCGTTCTGTTAAATCTTTTATGTGGAGCTCCTCTTGGACGAGGAGGAGTAGTAGTAGATGTACACAAGTAAATGAGCGCTCATTCTTATTCCATGTGAAGGGCTAGAAGTGGTAGAACCTCCAATCCACTTCCTCAGACCATCATATTGTAGACGGTAGAGGTAGAAGGAGATGGAGAAAGTGCTGATGAAAGTACAGATTTCCAAGTAGTGGCGAAGCCAATTTTATAATCAAGTTACAAATCCGCGGGTCTCCACATCGTACTCCCGGAATTTTGCATATTTTGATTACGTATGCGTTTCAAAAAGGATACGAGAGAATATAATTTCTCCCGTTCACACAGAGGTTTATTAAAAGTGGGTTGATTACATATTAAGCGTAAGATTTGAAGAGTTTGCCAGATTTTTCTCACATTTTCCCCTCCACTAATTATTATTATGTGTCCAATACAGTAAACAAAATAATTTTTAGCACTTGATTTTAGTACCCAAAAAGAAAATGGAGGTTCTGTGAAAGGACCAGTGACCAAGTTATTACAAATACATGTTTAATTTTGACATGTACATTTTTTACATTTATTTATTTCAAGAGCAGAGAGTGGTGGTTCAGGAGGAAGAATATTTTTTTGCTCAGCTAATTGGATATTTTAGCACCCTTTATGAGCTGCAGACTTGGCGCTTATTTTAGTATAGATATTATTGTTAATCTCCATTAACAATTACCCAGATAAGCCTAATTATGTAAACTAGGGTGCTTGCCCTGAGTTTACCCCAACCTACCTTGTTATCTGACTTTTTGCTAGCCATTATCTTATCTTTATAGTCATTTATGTATAAACCCTGGTACCATTCATACTAAGAAAAACCTTACCTTTACATTTTTACACTTACCTTCCAGTAACTTTTCAAAGTTTACCTTTACAATTATCCTATACTACAATGATCAGTCTGACCTATGCTCCTGGCCATTCCCTAAGAACTTGCTCTAGTAATACGTCCAGGTCATTGGTAAAGTTACATTCTCTCAAACCTTATGATTTTTCCTTTCACACTTGGGCACCTGCACAGTCCAAATTATTGAGATAATTTGAATGATTGGAATTTTTTTAAAGGAGTATATAGGATTTGCCGCCTCGAGGCCCAAACAATTGTTCTGTTATGGGGGGGACCCTTAAATATTTACCAATTTATGTCTCCATGAACGGGTCGTCATACCTCAATAAGGCATGACAATTGTAAAAGATCTCATTTTTGTCTTTCAGAATCACTATTGCGTGTATTTTTATCTTTTTAGGGAGAGGAGATACAGGGGG
>JAQFXU010003773.1:0-15286 GCA_034693705.1 Spatulosminthurus flaviceps
CCTTTTATTTACGTATTACGAGAGGAGCCGGACGATTACTTTTTATATTTCCGGTACTGGAAGTTTCATTGTGTATCCGCAAAATTCTTGCACATGTCCAAGCTGTTAATGTTCAATCTGAACTTTCATGGATACGGAGTGAGTGAAGACCGGTCGGAAATGAAATGAATGTCATAGTCAAATATGCGACAACTTCCTACACATAGATCGTTAGCTAAATGGAGATATTTTTGACATTTTTTCCGTAAGTTTTTAGCTCCTTTTGCACTTTAGCCGATGATGGTATGACTATAGTCCTTATTTAGGAGATGTAGAGAAATTTGAAAAAATTGTCTGATCGTGGAAAGTAAATATTTAAAGGAATTTTATTAGTTGCCTGTCTGTATTTGTAGAAAGGGAAATTTTTACCAATAACACACGTCAATACAATTGCGGCTTTATGGAAAGTGTTATTTTTTGAACACCCACAATCGTAGCGTAATAATAGTTTTGGATTTTGTGCTCCCTCAGCTTGTCAGAGTAATAACTGTAGTAGTACGGGAGTGAATCTAACCAACAATATAGGGATACGGTTGAAATTTTTATATTTACCAAGAGTATTATAATTGTTCATGCAGTTCATATACCCAAATAAAAATTTTCCAGTGCAATGACTCATTAAAATCTCATTACACACGTACTATGTATATGTAACAAAATATCATATTTTGAAAAGTGTATCAGGTTACTTTTAATAGGTCATCATTATTATTCTGCTGCGTTTTAATATTTTTGCAGATACAAAAATAGGAAAAAAGTCATTTGGTGGCTACGGACACATGTGCACTAAAATTAGTCAATAGGTTTCAAATTTAAATGCGCAGACTTCCCTGCCTATTAGCAAGTAAGTAGCATTATATGAGAGTGAATGTTTACGCTTTCTATCCCAAGATTAGTTTTCATTTATTTGCTACGTCCCATTGCATTTGAAGGCATAAATTCTGACGCCATCATCAGTTGTGCTAATTGTATTAATTTCCCGGCTATGTACGTATACAATATATTTCTAGTCGAATCAGTTCAGGATTAAGTAGTGATGTTGTGCCTGGGAATTAGAGAAGACTCTCTTTGTCCGAAATAGGAGTAGCATATAGCTACATAATTGTATACTTAACATTGTTTACAGCTTTTCCATTGACGACTCCAAAGGCAGGAAGTTAGCATACATTAAACATGTTATATGCATGAGAGGTACGTAGTAGCAGAGCAGGAGGAACTTAAAATTGAAAACAAACATATAGAAATGTGGTTTGTGTTGGCATTATAAATGTGGCTATTTCGTGTTGTTATTGTTGTATTCAAAATTAACAATAATAAGCTAGAGTGAAGGGTTTATTTAATGTTGAATGAGAGTTACATGTAAGTAGTAGTTGATATTTGTATAAAATAAAATATTTATCTCACTTTAGCATGGGAGCTACTGCTGTTGTACTGTGTACCTTATATGCATGCATCATGTAATGGTCCACAATACTTCACAATGTTTTTTAAAGGAATAAGTGCAGTTCAGACGTTCAGAGGTACTCCATCCATTGGTATGTTTGGAATGGGTTTGACGTTAAAGTTGTCTTTATATTGCGACGAGAGATTCAGTTCTCTCTCACTCAGTAGGAGAAGAAGAAACAGTGTTTAAGTAGATACGTGCTAGGATACCTCATCCAAGTGAAATCTCTCACATTTTAGCACAATCAGGTATTCCGCTCTCACACCGTTGCGATTGTGCATTCGTTTTGGAAAGAACTCACGCCGCCGTTGTTCCAAGTGGTTCAACTTTCGTCTCTTTTAAAGAGATTAGAATTTGCCAATTTATTTATTTGGAAGAGTGCATTTAATTTAAAGTATTTGGACGGATTAAATATCTCGGAATCCCTGGAGTGATCTAATGCAGTGGTGAGTGTAAACGACTGGGAACAGGCATCCTGTGTAGTCTGTCAACACGGAAATAGTTTCCAACACAGAAAACAGCTGAACAGCGTTTTTTGCAATCTTTTTCGAAGGGTTACCTGTGAAGGGTTATAGCGTAATAATTATTATTGTAAGTGCGCAAAAATCAAACAATGTTTTTAGAGAATACAGTGTATCTGATTGCAGTGAAAAAATAAATGGGTTTGTTCGAGGTCAAAATGCGCCTAGTAGATAAAAATCCTTGGACCATATAGTTGCTGTATTTATTATATAAATTATAGAAAATGGTAAGAGTGGAATCACACTGGAAAACTCCAGGATGGAGTAAAAAGTGGGTGTGGAAAAATAGCAGTGCTAATTAATTTAGGTGGGACGCAATTAAAATGAATACGGACGCCGTACTGGCAATACTGGCATAGGTATGGTAGACTGCGAGACTGCCTGCAGCAGTGTTTGTAAAATGTAGTCATCTGTAAATAAGCCGGTATCTCCAATGTTGCTGGTTATTACTATGGAATGTGGCCTCCTAACATTCCGTTGACGAGTCTATAATGAATAGTAATTAGCAAGTATTCAGCAGTGTGCTAGATAGTTTGGGAGGAAAACTTTTATGCGTACATTTGTATAGATATGGGAGAGTACATGTGCAATCATGTATGATCAGCCGGTTACTTATTACGTAAAACTAACTCTGCAACTTATCTTGGATCTTTTTAAAGTATGGCAGGAGTAATCAATCAATTTTAAATGAGGGATTACTCTCGAACTACTTAAACTCATTTATCGAGAGGGCTAATCCACATGTATTTAGATCGTGCAGTGCGTGTACTTCCTGGGAAAGCAAATGTCGTTATCCTTTTTATATTGACGAATTAAACAAATGTGAAACATTCCTTTCAGCAGTCATGCATCTTGGAAGTTTTTGCGTCAATAAGATACATGAAAATGCTCCTACAAGCCATTACCTTGATATCAAATGAGTTCATGTTCTTGACACATCTAATGACCCTTGAAAGAGTCCCTATTTAAAACCCACATCTTAATTTGGTTAGAATGTGATGTTAAAGCTCTGTAATCAAAAGCCTATAGCATAAAATTAGTGTTGACATAATGTATGCCGGATACATCGTGGGTAACACATAAAAGTCTAGGGTTAGAATAAAAATATCCCTACATTAATTGGGTGGTGAAGTTCATAGATTTATTAAAATTAAAATTTGACTTTCAAAATATCCCCTGTTGAACGTTTCATTTTACTTTTAATAATAATTCTATGGAATTCTAATTTAGTATCATCTGCAAGACATTTCACATTCCGTACACACTACCTCGTTAGTACCAGAAATTGAATGGGAGTCTCTAAGATTTGAAATTGGGTGGGAGAAAAACACATTTTGTTATAAAAAAAGGTACATACTTTCCTATGAGAGGAAAAATTAAAAATTTTCCACTGATACTTTTCCCGGAATCCCTAAGCTCAAAATTAAAACATGGGAAAGTACATTCAACCGAGTAATTTACTGGAATGGTTATGGAAAAGGTTGAAACAAAATGCTAGAAGAGACAATGGGATGCACATTCTTTCGAGTTTCAAGATATTTCAAGTTAACACACCAAGGGTAGACGGTCACAAATGAAGTGATAAAATTAAAATGTACGTATATGCTTGTCTTGCCTCCTATTCCTATTCTTCGTTTTTGTGGCGTCTCGGTTTCAATATTTTTAATGTAAATTTTGTCGTCATACCTCGCCACTATTGGAGACGGAAGATGGCAAGCATGCTTATTACATCTTTCAAGTCCATCTAATCTTTTTGTGTGTTTACTTTCTGATGATTAATTTCGATATAGCAAGACGAGATACGTGCTATGTTTTACTATAGTACTAGAATCTAAGTTATGGGGAAGAGTAAGAAGTTATACTTCCTTATTATGCAATGATGTTGAAGTAGATTCATTTCCAATCCATAGAAAAACGTGTACGTAGGATTTATTTGTCAATTGGAAAAATTGCATACAGGGCATAGTAAGATTGAAATAATGCAACAACAGCGTATTGGTGATGTTAATAGTAAATTAAAATGCAGAAGCCATTATTTTCCTTGCAGTTCAACGACCCAAATTCGCAATGTGCTTTTGTGTGCAAGTCTATTATTCCATGTAGTAAGTACACATATGCATTCAGGTATATAAACATATGGCATTGTGTGACATGTCTCTACATACAGCATTCATCATATTGCGAAGACAGATTTACCGTGAATAATTCATTTTTGGTGTAAAAATTGACTTTCATGAATTATAAAAATACATGAGGTTGCGTATTTGTAAATATAGAAACTTCTTTTGCATTCTTATATTATGCATAATAATTATAGTTCCAGCCAAGGATCATGATAAGGGTGTCTAAATGTTATTTACATGAGGGATTGTGTAGTTCGGTTAAAGTAAATAGATTTGTCAGCTTAGGAACAAAAACCATTACTCGGCCAGGAAATACACTTCTCGTACGTAGGCATCTTGGAGTTTACAAATAATCTCGTAGAAAACAGCATTGAAAAGTTATATAGTGTGTTTACAGTGCACGTTACACAAAGATTGATTGTATGTTTGTCGTCCCTTTGAAGGCGATGCTAAAAGCTACTTTGACTAAGCATTTGCATTGTGTAATACTAATGAAAGCTTTATTTTAACCACAGGGTCCCGATTCCTGGGTGGTTGTTCACAAGTTAAAATCCCAGTCGGATGGCGGAATCCTCGATCCAGATGACAAGTTAGTGGATGTAGCTGATGATCGTGAACAAATCATGGCTATTTATGAGGAGGACGCTGACGGGATGCCGTCATTACAACATAATGCCGGTGATGGAACCAGTGCCAGTTCGGTGGGAACGAATAGTCCGGATATTTTTCAGGTGAATGAGTTTTTTTGCACTCATGTACATAACGAGAGACTCAAGAGAGCACGTTCGCCTTTCAATTAGTATTAATTATACACATCTTTCATGTCTGTGTAATTTTGACTTCTGCCCTCAAAGCTATCCCATTCCTGAAATTAACAGTTGGTGCTCTTGACAGATTGTATTGTGACTTGATAGAATTGACAATTCTCTCGAGCAAATTCTTGTAATCATATCCTTTCAGTATATTTGCTTGCAAAATCATTTCACTGAAACTTGGAATTCGGATTGAAGGGAAATTGGATGGGAAGTGAAGCGTAAGTCAGTGTTTCAGTAATTTATACAGTGCAAGCAAAAGCTCCTGCCTGTACACAAGTTGATTAATCTGCGTGAGCTACATTTTTAAATAATTGAACTAGTTGACAGTTTAGAATGTTAAAGAGAGAGGAAGAGAGATACTTTGTGAAATCACATAAAATACCACCCTTCAACAGAAAATCATCCAGGGCTTTCTATTTACTCCTTCTCCTACAAAATACCTTCTGAGAAGGAGCTAACTTTCCTTGCGACACCCACGCCAGCTACTTATTGCATACATATTAATTAACCCGTTTGTGTGGCACCATCCAGGAATACATTTATAGTCTGTCATACCAGGAATAAGAAAAGGCAGATTCTAAAATTGAACCTCCTCAGGTATGCAAGCACGTAGGCTAGGAAATATGTAACAGGAACGTGCTTGTATTTGGGTATTTTCTTCAAGAAGGAATTATTACTGTGAGGTATACTATATACTTTGCAATTTGCATATGTACTCTGACAGAAGAAGGATTCATTCTGGTGTCTTCACACCTTTTCCGAATGAGCAGGCATAATTGGTAAAAGTAAGGAGAAGAGAGGATTACTGTAGGTCTAGTTTTCTTGTTAAAAGTCAAGGAAATGTGAACATAAATTGAAAATACAGGTATATGTGAGAATGCATAGGGGCTGATTGCACGTATAAAAAGTAAGTCTATGGTATAAGCTGATTGAGTGCAGCTGACGTCTGGCTTAAGGATCTGAGCACCTTTTCCCAAGAACAAGTGAGAGAATGGTGTAATATTTTGTAGAATGGTGTATGCATGTACCACGTTATTTTTAAATCTGTTCCTTTTGATTGCAATAGACTTATGTATACAGCAACCCATACCCTATATATGCATGACGGTGTAAACCATGATGTGTACTATGTATACGTAAGTACGTATCCTTGTAATGCACTCACAACTTTTATTGTATACTTGCATGCATACCGCAGTTCTACAGTAGTAAGGAGTAGATTGAGGAGAGTATGGTGCATTGAGGTTTTAACTGCACGTTTTACACACAATACAGAAAAGTTGCTGTAAGATTGCTAAAGGTTTTTCTACGCTCTTGGTAAAGGTAACCAACCATTTGTATATGTATAAATTTACTAATATGTAGCCGCATGAAGGAACGGATTAGTTCGGGCAGGGGGAATACACTCTACCTAAACCCTGCTCTTGCTCTTTTTAAAGCTATAGCACAGCAGAATTTTTTGTTTTGGTTTTTATACTTTACTGCTTACTAGTAGTAGTAGTAAGTTACTACTAAACCTGTATGTACAACTGAGAAGAGAAGTAACTTCAGATACTTACAGCAGAGATAGATAGATACCTGTCCCAGCGTAGTGGTTGGGTAGGCAGGTTTCCCTTTGCAGTTGAGCCTTTCCTTCTGAAGACTACAGACCTATGAGCTTGGTTCGTACTTATGTACAGAGAATTAAAGGGTTCTCTCCCTCTCGTCCGTCCTCTTTGCTATCGGAAATAACATATTTTTCTCAAATATTATTTTTACTCCGCATAGCGTCCAAATTTTGTAAATGTTTCTCGTATATGTGCATTTTAACTCCAGGGTTGAGATGACAAGTGTCGTTGGTGACTGCGGGTATTTGTGATTGTGAATGAAGTGTTGTGGTGTGTGTGAATGTGTCAACTATAGAAAAACGGAGCCCCTCTAAAATTCACCTCAGCAAAAAAAAGCATAACATATTGGCCTTAATTTTTCACAATTTAAAAGCGTAATTTTTGTAAACTTGTTTAATGTGAACGTGTTTAGTGTGTTAAAGTGCGAATTTTGTATATATACAAACTAAGCAATTTATAAACTACGAGTCCAAAAGTAAAATGTTAGGAAGTAAATAAATTGTTGCAAATTGAAAGGAATTAATCAAGCAACATTCTACGCTCTAGCAATAGTGCTTTCAGATGCTTAGAAAAACACTTGACTGAAACTGAGGGATATCATATTTTTGAGAAGGTATCACTAATCACTATACTCTTCCTTCTTCGCTTATTATTGTGTAAAAAAGATATTTTGGGAATTGTCATATTACTAACGGTGATTGTTTCGAGGCTTATCTTCATGTGTACATAATTTAAACGGTAGGATTAATTGTCCATGAAAAAAATCTGACGATATGGTCTCTGATTTGAGAACCATAACAGTTTTGCTGAGAGTTTATATGCTTTGATTGAAGTATAGTGTACAGTTTATTTCTAAAAATCCTTTTATATCTTCTTCCGGTATCGTGCAGAGGTATATAAGGATATCAATATAAAGTGACATTTGATATTTGACAGTGAATTGGTTCAAATCTAGCCCATAAAGTGGAACTCTCAATGAAGTAGACGTGACAGTTTGAAGGAAATATACTATAGCTGTATAGCTGCTTGTAATATGTATATACTTAATTACCTTTGTAGGCGCAAGTGAATGAATGAAGTCGTACTCGATTGAGCCTAAAAATGGTAACACTTTATGGGTTTTAGTTAATGTTATCCAAGGTAAAGTCAGTAAATTCCAGATGACTTGAAATATAGTACGATTTTAATCAAACTGTTCAAGCGTTTTTCTTTTTCGAAGAAAGACATTTTACAATTTAATGACTATTTTGCTGTGTATACTGTAGACTGCAGAGCACATTGAAGCATATCTAACAAAACTGTTACTTAAGTTTGTCAGCTTGTTATTTTTTACAGTCATTTTTGCTATGCCTTTGATCCCGAGTCAGTTCTTCGACAGTCCTGTTGACTTTTATGCTTGTAGTAAAGATACTTAAATGTTATGTATGTAAGAAGGTAGATTGCGTTCATGCTACACTGATGTATCTGGTAGTAAGTACCGAGCATTGGAAAATGTTTGTGTGTACCTGTCTGACAGTGTCTGTTATTATTTGATGCTGTTGTTGGGTTGTTTAGTCTCACTTTTGAATGCTCAAGGGATTTGCTCTCATAAATTGCAGCTTTGGGATGATTTTGACTTACCTGTCCATCAGGAATAGTGGGAACTCGATGAGCTAGAATTGAAATAAAAACTCAGTAATGAAGGCAATGTGTTATGTACTGGAGGTTGTTACTCCCTGTGACAAGTTCGCAGCTGTCGGGATTTTTATGTTTACTGTATTTTGGTGGTTGGGTTGTCAGCTTAAACTGGGACAGTATTTTGAAAATGATTCTTTCTTGATTTCATATTATTATTTCTTTCTGGTGTAAAACAAAGTGACATCTGATTGTTTAAAAGATGATTGAAATTGAGTTGAAGCACTTAAAGCTCAATTGAGGCGTATGGATGGGCCATACAGAATGGTAATTTTGAAGCTCAATCTAGTAAAAAGATCTGAATATATAATGGAAGTTCAGGCTCGTGAAAGTCCCCCAAAAAACGAACTTTTAAGCAGCTTTATGGCTTTTTCTTTCGAGGAGACTTCAAATTTTTCTGAAAAATATTACTGGAGATAGGTCTTCGATTTTGGAACATTGAGATGGGCGCAAGATACTCTCGTAATTGCGTTTCCGGGCGTATTCAAAAGAACTCGGAATATTAAAATGAGTCTTATACCATACTATGATACTATAACAAGAGAAAAACAACTTGAAAACATTGACTAAGAGTACTTTCATGGAGATGGGGTTTGTTTTAATGGGTAGCTTCCGTGACATCTTATGATGGAAGGATGTCTTTAATGTCAAAGTCTAGTTGAACTGGTTGACGCCGATGAAGGTGTACTTATGTTATGCTGTGACTATTGTTTGGGTAGGAGCTTTGTATGGATATATCCGTGTATAAGATTAATTTTAAAGGACAATACCAAGGTTCACGTTCATCTTCCCAAGTTCACGCAGAAATTAAAATATATTGTTTCGTTAACTTAGGGGAATGACCACAAGTTCCAACCGTTTGCTCGAACGGATATTGAAATAACGGGCGAGGAGCTGAGCAGTGGACCGACTTCTGGTTCTCCCAGTGGGGGCAGTTTGGCTCTTCAGGTTCGTCGTGGAAGTGAGCCAGCTCTGAATAGATTGTCACCTGTACATCTGTCCCCACCCGATCCATCCAAGCGATGGTCAGCTGCACCAGTAATAGATGAAGATGTCGATGACTTGGGTCGTAAAAACCTGGTGAGTTCTGCAAAATGCCTTTTTTGCCTTTTTTAATACTTTTTATTCGAGAATTCAGTGTTTCCCTTGCGTAAGGTATAGGCATGCTTAGTTAGTTACGTAAACCATTATTATTATTTGCTTAATAAGGATAGTGTTAGTCTGCAGCTCCACAGTAGACATAGTGTACTTTATGCAAGATAACAGTTGTATGGAAGTTGGATCGTAATACTATGTAATTTGATGGGAATTTTGTTACAGGATCTAAGCAGCCCATCCTCAGCAACCGCACAAAATAATTTAGCCAGTAGCCACAATAATGGTCAGAGAAACCAGGAGACAACGGTAGGACATGACCAAGTTTCCACGTCGTCAACGTCAGTGATTAGAACAAATTTTAATGTTAATAGTAATAATACAAGTGGCCATACGATAAGTGTTATTAAGGCAAACGTGAATCAAAACTCAAATTCCATGGCAGTTCATAGCAGCTATGCAGCGACGTCCGGTAATAACAAAAGTAATGGTGTTGCTAACAATAATAACAATGCCAGTACTTCTTCCTATATAAATTCAAACCAAAGTTATTCCTCATCCCAAGCTACGTCAACATCCCAAACAATTTCAGCTACAGCAGCCGCAAACTCGCTGTTTCAGCAGAAAACGCAGCAACAGCAGCCACAAACTAATGCTAGTAATTATCCGTATCACCTTGGAAACCATGAAAGTAAAAATTCCAGTATCCCTCGAAGTGCCTCTGCGGGTAGTGCCCTTCTCGTTCAAAATGGTGTAAATAGTAGTAGCAGTAATAGTACAACAGCCACTGAGTTACAGTTGAGTAGTAGTAAAAGTAATAGTCATCTCGTCAGCAATAATAGTCAGTTTTCTTCTTCGGCTCCGTCACGGTTTAGTCGCGATCAGAACCGGTTATCCATGCAGATTACCAGTGATGGTGGAGCAAGGTGGGCCGATGCGGCTGATAGGTAATTGTGTTTTAAAAAAGCCTTAATTTTCTGTAAATGAGTTCAGTGCCTGTGAATCACACATGATTACTTGGCAAATAATTGATTTAATGTTAAATATTTTCACAGAGCTTTATGGTTAAGTCTAAGAAAAGAGCCATTAGGAGCAACAGCTAGTCCTGAAACCCCTACGGACTCCATGCCACCCCCAACATCCTTCTCAACTCCGATTTTATACAGCAACACGAACGAATCTGAATCCTTCACTGTGCACCATCGAGAAAAAGATGGGTATGGTCCGCCTGGCAGTGAAGACTCCGATATTATTTTCGAAGCAGATGAAAATTGTCTCGAAGATGGCAGCAGCAGATCCGGGGTTGGCTGTGAAAAAGTTTTAAGTGATCGAGTGGGGGATGAAATGAATCTAGTATTACATTACGAATCTGGACCTCTGGGTATCCATGTAGTGCCAGAACATTTAGCAAACGCTAAGAATCAAGGCTTAATTGTTCAAGGCGTCGAACCTGGAGGCAGAATCGACCGAGATGGACGGGTTCAAGCTGGAGATAAAATTATTGAAATTAATGGACATTCCCTCCTAGGCGTACCATTCCAAAAGGCTCAGGATTTGTTTCGGGAAGGGCTGAGCACGCCGGAGCTGAGATTGAAAGTCATCAAATACCGCAGTAAAACCCTAAGTCCATTGTATGAGAGTAACACTACTGTGGACGAAACTTGTAAAGAAGCTGTTGGAGTTAATGTTCACAGCTTAGTGCAAAAGTTCAGTCATGGAAATGAGCCTATTTCTGAAGAGAAGGAGAATATGGTTCAAAGTCATGAAAAAAGTGAGCATTTTTCAATCTATATCACAAATTGGTAGGGGTAAATTTACGGACGCTTTTAGTGAGAACTTGTTTTTGATTATGCCTTCATTTTTCAAGTGCTAGCAAGTTACCAATCACTTACGAAATTAAATTTAGAATACAAACTTTTCTAATTAGTATGTTTACTCAGGAAGAAATAGTTCCGACGTTTATGATTTTTACGCCTAATTGTTTACCAATTTTATTTATTAGCATAATAAGACAGAACCCAAGGGTGAGGGTTTTGATAACCCCGTTCTTGAGAATATGCACGTGTTGTGACGTATTGAGTGCGGGGTTTTTTCCCGCTGCAGATTATGTTAATAATAACAATTATATGAATCAACTTGAACGAAAAATTTGGAGTCTTCATTTGGTTCTTAAATTCTCTCGCAATGTTCACAACCTGCAACGTTAATATTTCAATTTTATTTAGTGCATCTTTGAAATGGAACTGAACAAAAGTATGTAGTTCATCTTTGCGTAGCTGAGTTGATTATTCACACGATGCAGTGGTACACATTTTCAGGTAGTAGATTCAACACATACAGATGCAGAAATAGTCAAATGGTGGAACAGGAAATAAGCAACTGGCAGTAATCATAGACTCCTTTAAATTGGTTAAAATTCTTTTGAAGTTAATTAATGTTTGGGCGAAATTCTGTTTATTAAAAGGTAAATGAATATAACTCTATTAGCGGCAGTAAGCTAAATGGGTATGTTCAAGTATCAGTCAGTAGTAGGTGTTTCATGCACTTCTAGTGTCAAAAATGAATGCATAGTAAAAGTTGTGCATAGCTAATGCAGATCATTATCAGATGAGAATAACTCTCGAAGTGTGAGTTTCCGTGATTTTTAGAGCATGAAATCACAGAGGGAAGCAATTTTGTGATACGCAGAGTATGTATGAAATGGTTTTATTGTTGGCGGAGAAAAAGTAAAGATGTGGAATTTTGCAAAACTTCAATTCAAAGCTTTAAAGCAGGTATAACTAACTCATCAGAGGTTTTTTATTCCGTCTGCACTTAGTCTGTCTAAAAATATCCAGATCTGCATCCGGATAATGCAGGCCTCGTTGACTACGAGTTAGTATTATGATCGTATGAAAAATAATTTCTGCATGAATAAACTTTGCCACCCGGTATACACACTTATTATGGTACAAGTAATCAAATTCGTCTGTACATAAAACTAGTAGGTAATAGTGATGGTTAGTTTAATGCAGTTTTAGGTAGACAGGTCATGCGTTTCGACGTAAATAATTAGTAATATGTAATATGAATACACACACATTTTCATATGTACAAAAATGTTTTTCTTCCACAGTTGTTGGAGGAGATATGAAAGTAGCGACAGTTTCTCCCACAAAGAAACTTCCCGTACAGGCCGTCCCGTTGACAAGACCGTCAACTGCGACGACAACTTTAATTACTTCCAATACCAGAAAAATAGGTACGTCCAGTTTCCAGTTCTGGAGACTTTATGTTGAGCCGTAATTCTTGACAATCCTTAATAAATGAAATATTTTTATTCGTTCTAATAATGATATCTTGTTGCCGAATTTGATATCCAGGGAGAAAGTACGAAATAGATTTGAAGAAAGGTGTGCAAGGACTTGGATTCAGTATTACCACACGGGATAATCCTGCCGGGGGAAATTGTCCAATTTATATTAAAAATATTCTTCCTACGGTTAGCTTTTTCTCTCGATTGGCACTGTTTTAGTTCACTTACATTCATACCGAATTTTTGATAATTATGGTGTGGTAGCTTTAAGTACAATAATTTATGGAATATGTTGCTTGAGAATAGGGGGCTGCCATTGATGACGGAAGGCTAAGACCTGGGGACAGGCTTTTAGAAGTTAATGGTATCGAAATAACAGGGAAAAGTCAGTCGGAAGCAGTTTCAATCCTGCGAAATGTACCACAAGGTGGTATTGTTAAATTGATCGTCTCCAGGCAGGAGCGAGTTGACCTGAGTCCGAAACTTCCTAGACCAATTGTAAGTGTGTTTGTTACTGAAGTTTTAATCATTCTTGTATTGTGCCGTGTTACAACACTTTTGTTTGTTTGCTTGTTGTTCATAAATGTTAATGCGTTTCTTTACAGCCTCCAGAAAAGATTGCTGATGGCGTTCCTTGGAGTGAGCGGGAGATTATTGCCCTTGACATTCCAGTTCTTGATACTGAAAAGGCTGGACTAGGTAAGAAAAGTACTTGAGTGTAGTAGCAAATTCTAATTAGAACAGAGACTCGAAAAGAAATCGACTTTTTTCTAGGTTCTATGTTTCTGATTAAAATCTTCCGAGAAGTTGCTTTAAAGTATTATATTCATAACATTTTCGTTGCTAAATCTAGGCATCAGCGTAAAAGGCAAAACGACGGCAGCTCAGCGAGGCAATATGGTTGACATGGGAATTTATATCAAAAGTGTTATTCACGGTGGGGCCGCATCACGAGATGGCCGATTAAAAAATAATGACCAGTTATTAAGCATAAATGGAGTTTCTCTCCTGGACCGCTCGAATACTGATGCAATGGAAACACTTCGCAAAACCATGACACAGGATGGTCCGAAACCCAAACCAGGTTTCATTACCTTAACTATAGCTAGACGTGTGCCATCTTCGTCTGCGCCTACAACTGATATCAGCGGTTGTGGCAGCTCCGCCTCTGGTGATGAAATGGATTCCTGGGGATCTAGAAATAATTCTATTTCTGTTGGTACGTACTAAAGCTCATTATGGAAACAAAAGTAACTTAAGATTTATGGAGTGTATTTACTAGAATTACAGACGAAGTTTTTTGTGTCCAAATTTTGAATATCAATGCTCTTGTACAACCGTTTTCAGACACTCGCCAAGTAGATCACAACAGAAATAACAATTTAAGTCTTGAGAACAGTCAATCGGAGAGCACAGCCATTTTTCTCCCCGCGTATAATCATATTGCTAACCAAAGTTCTAAGCCATTTACACCTGAAAATCAGAATAGTCATCAGCATCACAATCGTAACAATAGCTTTCGATCAGCGAATCATCACCATATGGAAGATACCTCACAGCAGCAACGTCCGCAGCATCATCCTGGAAGGGAATATAGTCTCAGTCCTCCTCAAGCAGTGGACAAAATGTCTAATGATTTACCCCGCAATCCTGTTTTGGATAGACTGACCGGCAAAGTTAACAGTGCTGCCATGCGAAATGAAAGTTATTACAGAGTAAGCTAAATCTTCTGCTTGTGAATCGTGTTTGTAAGCATGCCAGTTTTGGATGGATCTGCGTGGTTAATTGATTGTGAGTAGTACTTATCCTGATGTCTCTCCTTATTTAGGCTACCAACGAAACTTGGAATGCAACTCTCATACAGTCAATGATGACTGGAAAAAGTTCTAGAGAAACAGGAAACGTAACTATTCGAGGGCAATCAATTACAGTACAAAATTTGAAGGGAGAAATGGTCTTGGTGGAAGACGATTACTCTGCCCCTCAAAAGCCACCTAGAAGATCAAGGTAATTATTTTTATGTTTTTTATTGCCTTGAAATAGCTTTAAAGTCTAAAGCCATACAGCCTCGGTTATTTAGGGTTTGAAATGTAAAGTACAATGATCGTGTGTATTATTATTTCTAGATCGTCTACACCAGATGATGCTTTAGATTCTTCCCGTAAACCGTCAGCTCCTGATATTGATATCACGCCCGGGGCTAATAGCCCTAATGTGGAGCTGCCCACCCCTTTGTCGGATACCACATACGCCAGCCAGTATGTTAAATTATTTGTACATTTACTATTAAAAGTCTTGTAATTATTCATTAATTACGTTATTAATTGTTTATATTTCGCAAATGGGGAATTTATTACATTTCTCCTTAACAAATGCTACTTTAGAACATCTCTGGAAGACTCTGGTGGATTCTCTCGTGATGCTTTTGGTCGACAAAGTATGTCAGAGAAACGTCATGCCACATTAGATGCCAAAAATACTGACACATATCAAAGAAACAAAAAACTACGAGAGGAGCGAGAACGGCAGAGACAAATGCAGGCCCAACAGGGTGGTTTTAATGATAAACGGAATGCAGAAGCACTTGCTCGCGAGCGAAACTTACAAGGTAAAACTTTTTTTAATGAGTTTGAGACAAGTCATCGGCGTATGCTTGGTGTGAATAGTTTCCAT
>JAQFXU010003774.1:0-15285 GCA_034693705.1 Spatulosminthurus flaviceps
CAGGATATAGGGAGCATAAAATATCCCCACAGATTTTGTAAAATGACAAGTGCAATTAAAGCGTGAACTAATATTTTTCTTTCTCATAGTTAAATAAAGGAAAAACTTTTCCTAGAGACAATAATTGCAAAAATACATTTCCCAGGTAAAAATAAATTGGGATGAATAAAGCAAAAATCACCATGTAATTCCTTATATTTCAATACCACCAAAATACACATCTGGCCTCACCTAATAAAAGTTAAAAAAAATACAGGCAATGGCGATTCTGAAACAAAGAATTGCCCTTCAGAATTGTCATTCCTGATTAAGCTATGACGACCCATGCCGAAGATATAAACGGGTAAAACTTTAAGTGTCCTCTCATAACTGAACAATTGTTGAGGCGCGAGGTGTCAAATCCTATCCTCCTTTCTCTCCATTGAAAATTCACTCAGACGATAACATCTAACTCTTTTTAGTATTTCGATCAACATTTTTCTATTATATTAGGAAATACCTTCCATTATTATAATTATTTTTATTGGTCCAAGTTCCAAACTGCAATTACTTGATTCATGATAATAAAGTTGGATTATTTTCAAACAAATTAAAAATTGATTTCTAACGCAACAATGTGCACGTAAGAGTTTATTCAATAAATTACTATCCCATAATAAAACTAACAATATGCCATATATTATATTTACAATTAGTAAGTTCAAATAAATAGAAATATGCCGTTTTGATTCCAATCCGGCGTGAATTTTACCAGTTCATTACAAAAGTCCCTTAAAATATGAGCAGTGCGTTTATGGTTAAATCGCAGACCATATGAAGTACCAAAAGATACGCAATGTATCCAAACCTAATAACGGACCCCACCCTCACCTCTAGTGGCTTCAGTGATTGAAATTCCCTTTTCATACGCCTCCACTGCCTACGACGCCAAGAGAACAGGAATTTCTCGGAATTTCCTTTTATTTGCCCCATCCAAGTGAAAACTGGAAATTCCATGATGAAATATGAAGAGGTAGCGAATGGAAAGAGTAGATAACCAAACAGAGGCATTTGATCGTAAAATTTTAGGGAAATATACAAGACTATTGAGTGTCCAAAGATGAAGAAGAGCATTTGAACGGGTAGGAAAAACGTGGATGTGCAATAAATGAAGCGCTC
This sequence comes from Spatulosminthurus flaviceps, assembly GCA_034693705.1. NCBI lineage: Eukaryota > Metazoa > Arthropoda > Collembola > Symphypleona > Sminthuridae > Spatulosminthurus > Spatulosminthurus flaviceps. Next base: position 1,159 of record JAQFXU010003774.1, read on the forward strand.
GTTTAAACGCTGGAATAACTTGTAAATATTCACAGCTGTCTGAGTACGTCTATGTTGTCTTCGTCTCAACAATTTTTGTCTAGTAATTTGTAATCATTTGTTTTTCAAAATTATTAAAGAATACTGAAACTAAAAATTATAAAAAAATTTATGAACATTCAGGAATTTTTTTCATATTAAACTTACAGCTGAAGCTCTTGCAGCCAATAATTTTGGAAGCCAGCGTAAATCGAAAGGAACAAGCTTGCTGTTAAGAGTGTAGAAATGAAATGACATTGAAGATGAATTTCCAGAAGGTAAAAAATCGTGGAGAATATCAAACAAGGATGTTTTTTAAGAAAAATCCAATGAAGCCATCGTGGATCCTCCCAATGTAATAAGAAATTACCATTCAACAAAAAGACCATGGAAATTAAACAAAAGCTCGTGTACCACAGTAGCAAATCCAAGTCACTAAGTTTCAGATAATTTTCTTCCAAGAGGAATTTCCCTGTAAATTATATTTTGAACATTGTGGTAAAATCAGCAATAAAAACATTTAAAAGAAAGTCAACGGTTACTTACGATTCAAATGTCGGTCCAAGATCAAAATATTATTGAGAATCTCAATCCATTCGACCCGGTTCAGTGCAAAATGAATGGAATAAAAAACTGAGGTTAAATATGTAGACCAAAGAATTAAATCCATTGATAGATTGGCAATTGTGCGCTCTGAGTACAAACCATTAATGAAACAAAGAAAAATATTGATAGCTTGTAGAAAAATATAGAGAATATTCCCGCTCCAACAAATTCCTTTCCTCCAGCCCAAATTTCTTGCAAATTTATTTTCCTTCGAGTCCCATTCGAATGGAAGGGCATGGAAAAATGAGGAAATTTTTAAAAAACATTTAAAGCCCTTAAAAGTATAAATGCTGAACATTTTCCACTCTCTTTTAGCTTACACAGGTTTTTGATTAATTTAGGTTTTCCCTCCAATAATTTGTTGAAAATATTTTCCAAAAATTTGAATTGAAGTTTTTTTGGTGCTAGTTTCCTTCAACGTTGCGTTACTCTATTTCGGTCGTACTCAGCCTAGAAAATATTGCGTTGTTTTGTTCAACCTACCAAAATTCACTGAGATGGTAAAATCTAGCTCTTTTAATCAACATTCTTCTATTATACTACGTAAACTATTCCAGTTCAAATAGCAATCAACGTTAAATTTTAATGAATGCTTCATTTGTTTATATAAACCCACTCGGACTGATTTAATTAAATATTGGTTATCTTTAGTCCAATTAGATTGAATTAATTAAATTTGATTGGTATTAAGGAAGTGGGCAGTCGCCAAAAGAGAGCAACAGATTTGTCTCCAAATTATTCCAAGACCCCCCCCCAATGGAATACCCTACTCTGAACTTTCTACCTGTAAAATTTTAAACATGAAATAAAAGAAGGGAAATAGCCAAATTATTTTTTAAAAATTCTGTACAAACCTAAAGGAATATTTAAGTTGCTCAAAATCAACAAAACGGCACCAAAAATTGGATGCTTCATTATATTTGTGCCACAAAACAAAATGAACGAACAACAGACAATCAAATATCTGCAAGTCTTAATTCTCCCTTCGAAAGTTTTCGTCCCATCATCCTATGGATTCTTCATGATAGCTGAGCTGTTTTGTTCCGAAATGAAAAATCCCGGGTCAAAATTAGCTACTATAAATATTGGGAACTACGAGAAAATCCACCACCCTAAAATTCCCAGGGTATGGACTACAATATATTGATCCGAATTGTGTAATGAAAAATACGTTTGCGTAACGCAAACAATTTAATTGTCATTTCCTGTCATCAGCATTTACTCAGCCCTGGGATATTTGTGGGACTTATAAAAAATTTGTATAATAAATATGAGAAGATTATAAAATAAATTTTTCTATAGCGATAGATATGTAGCAATCTACATATATCTTTCCTTAGTCTATTGAATCATCAATTTCCTTGGAATTATAAATTCCCTGGAAAATATATTTTAAAAAGCAAATGCCGAAGGGTTTTAACCCCATCAAAATCTAAGGGGTCCACTCGTTAAGCGTTGCACCTGACTGTGACTTGAAGAAAAAATCAACATGAAAGCTTCACTTTAGCACACATAAACTCACATATGAGACATTTTCTATGTTGAGTTTATAAGTAGGCATTTGAATACCAAATATACTTTATTGCTTGCATAACACGTCACTAGCGTCACTGAAGCTTATTCAAAGCAAGCTAAATGTACCTAGTAAATATCCTTGAAAATGGATTAAAAGTTGTTTAAAGGAGGAGACACTTTTTGCAAGGAGCTTCACAAAGAAAGATCAATATTCTTAATTTGGTATTTAAGCTTGACACGAGGCTTGAAAGCTTTGAAAAGTTAATGCTTTTGTACATATCACCCAAAATGTTTTAAAGTATGGGTATTATTGACATTGTTCTTTGCCACAATTCTTCTTTGCAATTTAAGGTGCTTTTTTCAAGGGGGAAATAATATTGAGGACAATATTCAAGGTACTTTGATTAAATAAGCAAGAAACGACAACTTCTGATTTTAAAACAACACGAAGGGGGGGGGGTGCAAGATTCCGAAGCTTTAAGATTATCCATGACATCAAGATAATTTTAGTTTTATCTAAAAAGGTTTTACAAATTTAAAAAAATTACCAAACGGGGAAACCTGTTCAACCAGATTTGCAACCAATATTTATGTTTGCATAATTTGAATAAATATTGTGTAAAACATTTTGTAAACAACTCACAATCAGACAAAATATTTAACATTATAAGCCTGACTTCGGCAAATGAAAGTGGGTTCAATAGTTGGCCAGAATATGCTTTATTATTTTATGACCCGATATTTTGCAAAACTTCAATCCAGAATATTTGTGTGTGTGTGTGGGGGGGGGGGGTAATTTTGCATGTGTGCATTGCTTCGAGTAATTAAAAAGGCAATCCACTTCCTGTTTATTACTTAAGCCGAATTATAGCACACAAAACGGGAGTATGTAAGTACTCGTGGCAAATAAACTAAAAAGTCATATAACTAAAAATTCCAATCATTAAAACGTAAGGTAGCTTATGTATTAGATTACTGAGTCGGAAAATACCTAAATCAACATGAAAGCTACACTATAACAAACATAAACTCACATGAGAGACATTTTCTATGTTGAGTTTATAAGTAGGCATTTGAATACCAAATATGACTTTATTGCTTGCATAACACGTCACTAGCGTCACTGAAGTTTATTCAAAGCAAGCTAAATGTACCTAGTAAATATCCTTGAAAATGGATTAAAAATTGTTTAAAGGAGGAAACACTTTTTGCAAGGAGCTTCACAAAGAAAGATCAATATTCTTAATTTGGTATTTAAGCTTGACACGAGGCTTGAAAGCTTTGAAAATTTAATGCTTTTGTACATATCTCCCAAAATGTTTTAAAGTGGGTAATTGAAGGGGGAAATATTATTGAGGACAATATCCAAGGTACTTTGGTTAAATAAGCAAGAAACGACAACCTCTGATTTTAAAAAAACGCGAAGGGGGGGGATGCAAGATTCCGAAACTTTAAGATTATCCATGACGTCAAGATAATTTTAATTTTATCCAAAAAGGATTTCCAAATTTAAAAAAATTACCAAACGGGGAAACCTGTTCAACCAGATTTGCGACCAATATTTATGCTTGCATAATTTGAATAAATATTCTGTAAAAATTTTTTGTAAACTACTCACAATCAGACTGTGCCGTGCAAAATATTTAACATTATAAGCCTGACTTCGGTGAAATGAAAGTGGCTTCAATAGTTGGCCAGAATATGCTTTATTATTTTATGACCCGATATTTTGCAAAATTTCAATCCCGAATATTTGTGGCGGGGGGGGGGGGGTAATTTTGCATGTGTACACTGTTTCGAGTAATTAAAAAGGCAATCCACTTCCTGTTTATTACTTAAGCCGAATTATATCACATAAAACGGGAGTATGTAATTTCTCGTGGCAAATAAACTAAAAAGTCATATAACTAAAAATTCAAATGACTAAACTTAAGGTAGCTTAGGTAACCGAATCGGAAAGTACCTAAACCATATTTGAAATAAAAATAGCTTTCAAGAAGCTTCAGTTCACTTTGGAATTTTGGCAAATGAGTTGGAGTTAATTTCCAAGTACTTTTTTACTTTGTTTGAAATCTAAGAAAATTGAGTAAAAAGAATTTTTTCCAATTTTGAAGTTTTCAGACACATCAAAAACTACAGTTTTTTGGTCAAGATTTCTTCTTATAATATTATACTCGAGACATATATTTTTTCTTAATTATATCCTTGTTAAATTTATAAAGCACATCTTTCAAAAAACATTTGACAGCCTGAAAATGTTCAGCATTTACACTTGCAAGGGCTTTAAATATTTTTTAAAAATGGCTTCACTTTTCCACGCCCTCCCATTCCAATGGGACTCCCAAGAAAATAAAATTGCAAGGAAGTTGAGTATTTGGAATAGAATTTTGTGGGGTGGAAACATTTTCTACATGTTTTCGGAAGCACTACACATTCTACTCTGTTTCATTTACGGCATCTTTGATGGACGAGGTGTTTCAGATTTATCCCTGGATTTAGTTTATTGGTTTACACATTTTTGCATAATTGTGTATTCCTTACATTTTGGTCTAAATAGAATGGAATCAATAGAAATTCTCAATAATATGTTCACACTGGATCCAATTTTAAAGCGTAATTTTTTCTTCATTTAAATGAATAATTTACGAATAATTGATAATAAGGTAAAGAATTCAACAACAAAATTACAAAATATTTTCATTGCAGGTAAACTTCGCATGAAAGAAAATTCCAAGAAATTCAGTGATTTGGATGTAATAGTGTGGTATGCCACTTTCTGTGTAACCTTTACGGTTATTTTGATGCAATTCTATTGGTTGCTGCACTGGGAGGATCCGCGATGGTTGCACTGGATTTTACCCAGGAAATATAAATATTTCCTCTTTTCTGCGATGTTCTTCATTTTCGAAATTCATCTTCAGTTTCATTTCCTCTCTACAGTTTTCATGGGAAATTTGTTCATTCTCACGTATGCTTCTTTCCAAAATTACTGGCTCAACGAACTTAATCTGTAAGTTTTAATTTCAAAATTTTACCGTTCTCTAATGTGTCGAGAAAATCCCACAATGCTCGAGTTTTAACATTTTTGATTGAAAACGCTGGATTATTGCGTATTTGAAAATTTTGTAAAATCCCACAGGCAAACTCTGTTGAAGAATAGAAGAGAAATGAGTCCTCACGTTGCTGCTAACTTTTTCAGACTTTTAACGCGTATCAATGAACGTTTTATATTTTGCACCTCTAAAATTTTCCTTCCCGTTATGAGTACTTTCTTCGTGATATCTCATTCCATTTGCATCTTTATTTCCATAAAGTACTACATCCAAATGCCTCTGGTGGCTTATTTACTCTTCCCCTTTACAGCCTGGTCCTTTTTCATGATGGAGCAGCCCATTTTTACGTGGTCTGGACAAATAAGTGAAAATTCCAAGAACTTCTTGCAATCCTGGCGCCATCGTTCTGGGAGAAATTTAAGGAGAGAATTTCAATCGCTAAAGCCATTAGAGGTGAGGTTGGCTTCCTTCTATAGGTTCGAAAATATTACGTATCTTTTGGTACTGTTGCAGTTGTCAGATTTGACTATCAATGCACTTCTCATGTGGTAAAGGATGCAATTCAAGTACATTGTAAAATTTCATAAAAATTTAAACAAAAAACATCCCAAATTTTGTTCACCATCTTGGTTGTAAAAATTTGTAATGTAATTACACTTAATAACCACGTCAAATTACAGAGAAAAATGTGTAAATTTCAAAATCGTTTATGCAAAATCTCGTAATAATCCTTTAAGAAGAAAAAAACGTTCCAAATAAATTACATTATTGCTCGCATTTTATTCATAACTTATGACAATACTGTGACAGTAAAAGTAAAAGTCTTTTTATACGGTCAATTCTTTCAGTGCTAGCTATATATAGGTGGTAGAACCTACAACATTAGGCGCATTGTTCTCCCAAGAACGACCGGTGTGACAATTTTTAAACCCATGCTACCCCGTACCGAACTATTACTAGTTCATCACCGAGCCGAGTAACAATGCCACACAGCCTTTAGAGCCGGGATTTTTTAAGGAAATACTCCTCACAGAGTATGACCCGAGTGGGGATAGAACCCACGTCCACAACAAGTGGGCAGCACTCTACCACATTGTGCTATCCCGACTCTGTAGTTTCTACTCAACATTATGGCCAATGTGGATTTAACAGAAAATACATATTTTTTTAAAACAATTTCAAATTTTATTCGTTGCGCGCAAGAAACTCTCAAATCGCATTAATGTTTTCAAACGCTGGGGGTTTCAGTGCTAGCTAGTTGAGTGCGTCTGGAAATGAGCAGATGGCATTTTTAGTCTTTTAATTGAAACCTTTGGCAAACCATGAGATTTCAGGGTATGGAAGCATAAGTTTTCCTCTGTGACACATTCAAATTGACACACTTTGCATTTGCTGTTATCTTGTCTCACTGAAGAAATTCGAAATTTTGTGTCCACTTGAGCAGGACCAATATGAAGTTGCTTCTCGTGTATCGTGACATAGTTAATTGTTACGGATGAGAAGGAACAGTACCGACATGTAAACTTCCTTTGAACTTGATGATGAGTCTCATGTTGATTCAAACGCCTCTTGGCAGCACTTGAGAAGGGACAATGTGAGCATTTAAAGGGTTTCTCTTTTGAGTGCACAAACCCATGGAGTTTAAAATTTCTATGTTTCCGAAAACTTTTCCCGCAGATATTGCAGTCCCATGGTTTTTCCCCAGTGTGTCTCAGGATGCAGTTAGCACGGCTTTCATAAGTTTTAAAACGCTTCCCACACATTAAACATTCAAAGGGTGCCTCTCCCGTATGCGTCCTTAAATGACGGTTCAAATTACTTTGCCTTTTGAAAGATTTTTCACAAGTTGTACAGTTGAAATTATTACCAACAGTGTGGTTTTTTTGATGAGCGCGTAAATTGGTTGTTGAGGAAAATTTTCGTCCACAAGTATCACACACGAATGGCTTTTCATTTGAATGGAAACTCTGATGTGCTATCAACAAATTCTTTTGACGGAATTTCTTCGGGCACAAATGACAACTGAAATTGAGGACTTTTTCGCGGGTGTGGACCGAAGAGTGTAAACATAAATGGGCAAATGTTTTGAAGCGCATCTCACACAGGTTACACTTGTATGGCTTCTCATCTGTGTGTGTTTTTTTGTGGTTAATGTAAATACTTCTGGTCTTGAAAGAGTTCCCACAAATTTGGCACATCCAAATAATATTCTCACCCGTGTGTTTTCTGTAATGTGCAGTTAATCCATCGATTCGAGAATAAGAACTTCCGCAAATGTTACAACTATGACGCTTCACCCCTGTATGTACTCTCTGATGATCCAGAAGCTTTGTAGCTGTTCGAAATTTTGAGTCGCAGTGAGCGCACTCGTGGGTAGGCTCCCCATGAATAGTTAAATGACTGCGCAGATAACTTTTGTGGGCAAATTTACTGCCACAAGTATCACAACAAAAGGGTCTTTCATCCGAATGAGTGCTTAGGTGTCGGGTTAGTTCCGATCGTAAGCGGAACGTACTCCAGCATACATCACAACTGTAAGGCTTCTCGTTGGTGTGTGTTTTAGAGTGGCCTTCTAAAGTATTTGATTGAGCGAATCTTTTCCCACAAATTTTACACTCGAACGGCTTTTCACCAGTGTGGGTCCGTAAATGAATATTCAAGCCATTTTTTCCAGAAAAACGACGCTCACAAATATTACAGAGGAAAGGTTTCTCCTTTGTATGAACTCTAATGTGACTGCGAAGGTAATTCACTCTTCGAAATTTCCTTTGACAAAAGACACACTTGTGTGACGATGTAATCCTCCCTGACATTTTATCGTTATTTACAAGTGAACTAAGTAAGCAAGTGACAGTGCTATATAAATAATCACTAGGCAAATGAATGTTTGCTGGAATTTCACCAATGCTTTAAATCCATTGGAAATAAATGTTCAAACATGATGAGTCTTGTGAGACGAAAAATTCTATGTGTTTTCGTGCTTGCTTTAAGTTCTTAATTCTCATGTTTCACAAACACAAACACAGTGTAGAATCCTGAGAGTCAGGAAGGGGTGTAAAGTTCAAATGTATAAAGTCCAAGCTGCACAAGGGGGTTTGGGTTGATTCAAAATATATATATGAAACGGTTTGTATCCCTTAGCGTTAACAGCTATGACTTAAATGAACAAAAATGTATTTTATTACAGGAAAATTTTCCACGTATGCCGGTGCCCTACTTGTTCATCTACCCTTGTGAGTTATTTTACGACCTGAGCTGACAGAGCTCTGCTTAAAACAACAACCTCTAAGAAAATTTACAATCCTCAAATATTTTGAGTTTTCCCTTCTCTACCACGACGATCTCAAATCCGTCCTTAACCATCCAAGGAATTTTATGACCCTTATTTGTATTTGATTCCAACCTTTCACCTAATGCATATGTCATCTTCAATGTAGTTGGAGACCTAAATCCTACAAAGAAATTCATCACGCTTAACATGTGTCCACTATGTGGCATAGGCACTTAATAAAAATATGTCACAATTTTGATGCTTCAATATTGCCCTACTTTTAAAAGGCTGCATGTATATATGAGGCCTATAATAAAAGAAATTTCTTCACCGCCTTCTAAAGAGACTTTACGGTGAGCATCATAAAGTTGATTTTATAGCACTATATGACATGTTGCCCCAGCCTTAGCAATATTTTGCTTTACTATGTGTAGAGTAGGCATATGCATATAACTACGGTATAGTTTGTGTTTTATTTGAGCTTTGACGCAGTTACAGGAGTAAAAGAATTCATTAAATATAAGTTAATATTATTTATTATCATTTAATGTAGAATTCAACCACACAAATGATAGGTCATGTAAGATTCTCTCATAAGTTGGAAAATGAGCATTTTTGGAATTTCTATCCAGGGTAAATCTTGAGACATTAGTCGATGTTTGAGGGAGCAATCCAGGGTGAACTTTTGTTTAGAGAAACACATTTGAAGATGAAACTTGCATTGACTATCTGACCTTTCCCAAGTCAAGGATTTTCGAGGACGTAAAATTAAGTAAGTGCTCCAATGTTTGAAGTCTTCGTGGTTTCTACTTGAAGGGAAGTTTTACTGGAACTTGCATCCCGTCGTATAAACGTGTTCCTCGCTTCAATGACTTTTTGTCCTGTGGTCTAAAATGAGCGGTGAAACTTTGCTGAATGGTAAGTGACTTATTGCTTTGACGACATTGTTTTTCGTTAGTATGGGATCTTATGGGGTTTTCAAGGTTGTGGTTAAGATTCGTCCAGTTAATGAATCGCATATTTCAAAACTTGCAGCTGAAACGCTTAAATCTTGGAGATTCTAAACGTTTTTCGCTTATTGTTAGATGTAGATATACTATGATGATTGTATTTAAATGAACATGCAGAGATCAATATTTGTCCACAGCAGATTATACATGAGAACATGGTCTCCTATTTAGGAATGTCCATGCCACATTTCTTAATTGGATGAGTAACTAACGATGGTTTCTGAAGAGAGATACAGGAGCAAAGTGTGCAGGTGCCGGAATTATGTTACAAAAATGAATCTCCTCGTGTCGCTGGATGTAACATTTAGTGGTAGGAAAATATGAGGAAACTTTTCACTTCAATGGTTTTCCTCCAGTATGTGTCATGACATGGCGTCTCAAGTTGGAACGGCGGGAGAATTCTCTTTGACAAAAAGTACACTTGTAGGGCTTTTCTTGCGTATGTGTCCTCACATGTCTTGATAAATCACAATTCTTTCGAAATTTTCTGAAGCACAGTCTGCATTCGAAAGGCTTTTCACCTGTATGAATTTTTTCATGTCGAATTCGCTCATTTCGTGTTGTAAATAAAGATGCGCAGTACTGGCACTTATGAGTTCTCTTACCCGCATGTCGTGTTAAATGAATTTGTAGACCACCTTTAGCGGAGAATGCTTTTTGGCATTGTTCACATTTATAGGGCCTTTCTCCAGTATGGGTCCTTAAATGGGAATATAGTTGTTGCATGGTGGAAAAACTCTTTGTGCAGAAATAGCAATACAAGACCGTCTTAGGCTTTGTATGTATTCGCATATGAAACTTCAAGTGGAATTGTTTCGTGCACATTTTTTCGCAGAATTCACATTTAAAATGCTTCTGCGAAGATCCCTCACGATTGAACTCAACCTTAATATTCTTCATGCTGTTTGCACAACAAATTCAAATATATTTATAATTACCTCCTTTCAACGTTCAGGGATAAATGCTTACGACTTATCTTTGGCTTTGGTGAACCTACACTTAACTGAATCACTTTAGTTACTCGTAGACAATGCCCAAAATTGATTCCAGAGTCCGGTGGTTTGGAGACCCATACAAAAAACACGAATTAGAGAGCGAAAGAAAATTAAACTGCAATTGAAGTTACGACTTCGTTGACCTTCAAATTGCGTTTACTTTTGGATCCAAGAAAAGTCACATTCAGGGTTCACATTTCCCGTCGCGCATAACTTTTCTTATAATAATGCACATAGCTGTCTGTAGAGTTAATAGTATATAGTGCGGAAACTTGATGAAAATTCCTTCAAATTCCTGTGACGATTACAATTTTACAGGCTTCACATATCAAGGCAAGGTGAAACATTCTCTCGTGGTATGCGGTACCAATATAATTACAGATTAAGATTAAAGTGTAACCTCCCTTTAACGACATCTCAGTGCGTAGATTTTTTGCATATTTCAGCTACCTTGAATAATTTTGTCTGGGAAAAGGTTATACAATAAGTACGAAATATTATATTTCAATATTTTATGGATAAGATCTCTCACATACAAAGATTGATTATGCGCGAGCATGTGAGCCCAAGGTAGCGGCTCTTATACTGTTATAAATTTAATATCATAATATATGTATAATTAATCATTTATTAACATTACATTTTAATATTCGTTTGATACAAGTGTTTACATTAATTCGGATTAATTTTCAATTCGTCGTGTTAAACTTGCCAATCTACGGACAATGAGAGTGCATTACCACATGAGTAGTGCATTTATAGTTAAATCCGAGACTTGCATAAGTACCAAGAGATATGTAATATTTTCGACGGAGTAAGACCACACTCTCACGTCCAATTGCTTTAGGGACCTAAACTCTTTCTTGACACTTCTCCATTGACGAGGTCGCCATGAGAGTAAGAAATTTTCCGAATTTCCCTTAATTAGTCCCGACCAAGTGAAAATGGGTATCTCAACAAAGAAATAAACGGAAGCCGTAAATGGGAAGATTAAATAAGCAAGGAGAGGCATATCATCATAGAATTCAATTAAAATGAATAAACACATGGAATGCCCCAAAACTACAAATACCGTTTCAAAGGGTAGGAAAAAATTTGACGTACAAAATATGAAACGTTCATTTATACGTTGAAAAAGCCTGTAAATATTTGCAGCCGTCTGAGGACTCGTATGTATTTTCCTCCTCAAAAGATTATCACTGGAATTTTGTAAAATAGCATTAAGTAAATCATTAATGAATCATTCGTATTTTTCCAAACTAATACCATTGCGTGTGTAAAAATTTTGGGAGTAAGCTAATACAATTCTTTAAAATTTCTTACAGCTTAAGTTCTTTCAGCCAATAATTTTGGAAGGACGCATAAGTCAGGAGGAATGAACATGCCATGAAATTCGTAGACGCCACAAGCATATGAAGTTGAATTTCAAAGACGAAAATGATCGTGTAAAAAATCCAGGTGTGAAATTTTCTTGGTAGAATCCAATGTAACCATCGAGGATCATTCCAATTCAGTATCCAATAAAATTGTAATAAACAAGTACAACAATCAATCCGAAACTTGTGTACCACAAGAAGATATCAAAATGGCTAAATTTCTTTGGACTATTTGTATACCCAAATTTACCTGCAAAATATGTACATTCAAATTTTTTCTTTTTATCGAATTTTTTATGAGCATCAAACGTATTGCTAGTTGAAAGTTTTCAATGAAAAATGTACCATGTAGAATTCGGTCCAACGTAAGCAGATTATTAAGGATCTCAATGAATTCCATACGGTTGAAACCGAAATTTAAAGAATGAAAAATTGTGAGGACGTAACAAAACCAATATACCAAATCCGTGGATAAATTTTCAACATTCCGTCCTGAATATAACCCACGAGCAAAACACACAGAAATTTGGACAGTGGCCAGGAAAATATAGAAAACATTACGGCACCACAGAATTCTTTTCCAAATACCAAACTTTCTTGCAAACTTATTTTCCTTGCAGTCCCATTGAAATGGAAGGGCATGGAAAAATGACGATATTTTTTGGAAATATTTAAAGCCTTTGAAAGTGTAACTGCTAAACATTTTTTCTCACTAAGTTTTCCAGGTATTAACTTTATAAAATTCTTGTTAACCATGAACGATGGAAAACTTTAAATATAGTCTGTGTGGATTAAATCTTAAGTCCAAGAATAAAAATTTTGATATTATTTTCCACAAAAATATTTTCTGAAAATTCAGAGCTCTCCACTTAGAAAAATAATTCCGTTGATTTATTTCAAATAATTGGCGAAATGATTGCAATCTGCAATGTTGTGGTATTTTGCTCTTTTCATAATTATGTTATTTCCCTTGCGTTGTTTGAATCCCAAAGTAATCCTCGCCACAAAAGTTTTTACTGAACTAAATTTCTCCTTGTCTAGTTTTTTAAACTTGGGAAACTATACTGACCGAGGTTTAGATTCCATCCTGCATTTGTGGTGGTCGCAGTGCAGAAGTTTTCTACAATATTTTCTCTTTAACTGAAGATTAAACATTAGCTCCACCAATTAAAAAGGCAATTAGCTAATTGAATCACCGTAATTGGTTTTTATAACCAGCATTTTTAACAAAAGTGGTAATCGATTTCGAATTATGTGCAATTACTCCTTCAGCAATTGTTCCTGATGTTTTTTACGAAAGAAAATAAAATATATTACAGAACTTTTATTGTGCCTCGTTAGGGTTGTATTTAAAAAGAATTAGTGGGTAGGAATGATTGCAACATTTACTTAATTAACTCAAATGGTTAAATTTCTCCAATTTGAGCATTTAAGCCCCACTCATTAGTCCTGGGGAGAATTTGAAATATAAAAACTACGTATTATTTTTACCGTTTTTAACAAAAATGGTAAACGTTTCCAAATTAACTGGAATTACTTCTCAAGCAACTTTCCTGATTTTTTTTTAGGGAAGAAAATAAAAATTTATTACAGAACTTTTATTGTGCCTCGTTAGGATTGTATTTAAAAAGAATTAGTGGAAATTTGCAGGAATGATTGCAACATTTATTTACTTAATTAACCCGAGTAGTTAAATTTCTCTAAGGCGAGCAATTAAGCCTCACTCATTAGTCATAGGGAAAATCCGAAATATAAATTTATCTACACTTTTTCGTCCATTCCAAAGACATTACAAAATCAATATTGTGGCGTACTCAGCGTCCCCGAACCATCGGTCGAACGCAATCTAGCGCGATGCGTTGGCACCGCGCCAAGACACCACGCAATTAATCTGGCTGGAGCGGCGTGTGTGTAAAACGGAGAGGAAGGTCTCTCTTCCCTCTCAAGTTCGACACGCGTGAGTTATCACCTCGTGAAAAGTGCTCCGAGAATTCCCCATCTTTATATTCATTGTTGGAAGTTCATTTCCCTTCTCCCTCTCCATATCATTATTATTAATTGAATGGCCGTGTGGCCCTTTTAGTGTACCACTTTTATTTTATTATAATTTAATAAAAATAGCCCTAGTGAGCTAATTATAGTTCCCCCAAATCCTACCTCGCCATCTTCGTCCACATCATTCTCCATACCATTTCATCAATATTGATTGATTGATTGATTGATTTATTGCGTTTGTAGGCCTCGGCCCATACACAAATCAGTTTTTACAAATAAACATTTATG
>JAQFXU010003775.1:0-15284 GCA_034693705.1 Spatulosminthurus flaviceps
CGTCGAATAAATCCAACTGCGGCAGTTGGAGGAAAAGAAAGAAACCTTTTACCATTCTGTCATATATCGACAGAACAGATAACTATGATTCATATAGCTTATAGTGACTTATTTGATGGACACTTTCATTAGAACTATGACTATATACTACCAACAATCTTTCAACTGAGGTTGGTCTTCCTCTCCGCTCCACTGATTTATCAACAGAAATTGATGATGACGGAGACGGTGGTTCTCCTATCTCAATAATAAATCTCAAATTAAATCATGAATCTTTTATGAATAGAAATCTGCAATATACCACGAGCGAAGTATCCTATTGCATGTAATAAGTGCATTGCTAATGGATATGAGTATATGAGTGTGTCTTCAAAGGATAATAATAATAAAGCATTGGGTTGCTTCATCAAATGGAATCAACGTCTGCACAATGGTCACATTCACAGTCTAAGCCATGTTAAATAATTACGAATTGCGTGCAAAATCTTCATTGCATGCAGCCGCAATAGTAACTTCCCTATATTCACTTCCCGTCTTACAGCTAATACCCTCATTTCTTGCTTTTGTTCAGAAAAGGATGGCTGCATCAATGACAATAGCTTATACTTTGGTCTTTAACCGTACTTAACTCCCTCCCTATACTTAATTACTATTACGGTCGCAAGATATGATGGTTTCTTAGAATTACACCGCAACAAGCCCTATAAACTTGGGTTGTCTAAGTGTTTATTTTTTTTAGCAAAAACTATATAGAAAAGCTAGCACTTAAAAGCTATACTATGTAATAAATACGTAACTACTGAGAAAAAAAGGCAACATGACCACAAATTTCCTATCTTGAGGTCGAATTGAGGGTCTGGCTACCTCGTCGACCTTGAATTAGTCATTGCCGTTCACAAATCCAGCTGTAATGGTATGAACAAATAGGTAGCTCCAACCGTCACACCTTGGAAATACATGTGGGAATATTGCGATATTTTTTAGCCATAATTATTTTAATACTGTGCTTTTGTAGGATTTTATTAAACTTTAAAGTTATGGGCTAAAAGCCCTCAACTTTTAGCTCGTTCGTACGAGTGAACAATTGAAAGTAATTCTCATTTCAACTCGACTCGAAATTCATGTGTCATGAATTACATATACACGTGGTATCGATACAGCACTAGTCCAATGAATCATAAAGCTACCACTATAAATGTGGTATGCTTATGTAATTTATAGATATATACATAAGAGGTAGAAGGTAGAATACAAATCAATGAGATCGCACTATATAGTGTCAATCGGTATGAAATCAAAATGTGTAAAAGTGTGGGAAATGAACTGTATTATAAGCAGATCTGCTGCGGTTTACAATTTATTCATGGTTTTTGTCCCACTATTAAAAAGAAGGTATAAAACGAAATTCCTTGTCGCGATAGTATGTGCATAATCACTGTGCTCTATATAATATAATGATGCTAATAAGGCCAAAGATGACATTTTCTACTAGCCAGAATTATCACGCTAGGAATGATTTCCTGCTAGACGCTTCCTACCATATACTTTACCACACGAACAAATTACAACTTCCTTCCTTCTTTCATCCTCTTCACAACGTATTTGTATGGACATATAGTAGGACAGGAGCATGTATTACCTGTTTTCAATATTTACATACTTACATTTTGTTTGTTTTGCATCCTCTTGATTGATAAAAATCTTTGTTTATGGAATCTTCTCTCAGCTACATTTTGGCCATTATAAATTCTTTGTCTTTCTGCCTCGTGTATATATTATGGAAGTAAGTAAGAACCATGAATAAACGGAAGAGAATTTCTTCGACTTGGTTTCAACATATGACTCTCATGGGAAATTATTCTACCATGATCATTTATGACATGGTTTAATATCCGTAAAATTATGTCAATAAGATTAGATTTAGTTAAAGTAGACCAGTAAAAAATATGCATATCGACGTGGAAATTATGTTTCAATTTTTGTAAATTTTATCGCCGTTACTTTTCATAGCTCTGCAGAAGTCTAAGTCACACTATAGAAGTTGAATTTTTTCATCCTAAATTTGTAGAAATAAAAAATGTTCTTTGAATCTTTCGTAAAGAAAAGGTCATTATTTTTGCAAGTGAAAATGGTGCGGATTTCCTTTGGCTCGTTTCCAAATATATTGTATCTATATGTTACACATTTACGAACTCACACTTCAATGCAATAAAAGCGTATGCTGAGATGCGGCATAGCCCCTCTCAGCGTGCATAATTGTGTGCAATATGGAGACAAAATGCTGGGAAATCTTATGTGTCACCACACAAATGGCAATATTACAAGCGTGATTAGCACGGGAAAAGTATTGTGTGTGTATTTTCTAAGAAGCTAAAATTACCTCGTCCCCTTAATAATAATTTAAATTTTTAAAAGCCATCCTCTAGTAAGTGATGATAGGCCGGAACCATATGTATCCCGTAGGTGCTGACGAGACCGCAAACTCACGACGACTATTATTATTATAGCTTAAATGGCAGAGTGCACAAGTCACAAACCAAAAGAGAGACATTTTTACGGAGAAAACGCAATTAAAGTCAGCATTTTGAAAGAATCTGTAGTTTTTATCTCTTCTAGACATTTGAAAATACAGAATACAGAAGTCAATTATTACGTGTTTGACTTTGGATTCAGTGGGAATAATGATGGTAATTGTTATGAAGCTACAATACATATGTAAGTACTTGCACACAATGTGCTTGGAGCTTCGTCATGCGAAATCGCTATACTTGGGCATTTTCTATCTTTCTTTACATATATTATTTTTTTAATGCCTTCGAGGCGTTGACTAAAAGTATAATTTCAATGGATTCTAGTGCAGTATGAAAGTCGTTATAAAAAAGGTTGACTAACTAGAGTAGAAAGGCATAGTCAAGTGTTTACAACTATATAGTTGCTATGTAATGACTACAATCATTTGAGAGAATAAAATAGAAGATTACAATAATATATTAAATTTTTTGGTTACGATTGTGCAGCCACTGCATAGAAAAAATGTAACGAACTGAAACAAAACAAACTTAACAAACTGAAGGTTTCCATTTACTTTAGAGATGACCACTTCCCATGCTGAAAGGTGGGCTACAATGCTACAAAAATCAACGAATCCATATAATAAAACTCTCAAAGTTCCACCAACTTCGAAACTGAACATATTATTTCTAAATATGTACTTACACAAAAATATATGTACGAGCTCTCTTTGAGAAATCCTTACACTTTTAATCTACAAGGCACATCAAAATTTTTTGAAGTACACATGTCCCTATATATATATTTACGCCACTAAAGATACTCAAAATGGGAATAAAAATACATTATATTTCGAATTACAAATGCATTATATGTACATAAACTACTTTATGGATTTCAAAGAGCAATTTGTTCTGGGAAGCATAAGAATTACATGTAATGAAACAGTCTCCCTCTTTCCCTTGTCAGTACAATACAAAACATAGTGAGTATTAGTGCTATGTATATTTACAGTTGAACGCAACAGGTAGTTGGGATTATTTTCAGGTGCATTTACAACTATATGCAGTACACACATACTAGAACGTATCCAAACTCCTTTGGTATTTTACTCCATTACATCCGTAATACCACACAGAAATTTTCCGCAGTTCTGCTAC
The DNA here is from genome assembly GCA_034693705.1 of Spatulosminthurus flaviceps. NCBI lineage: Eukaryota > Metazoa > Arthropoda > Collembola > Symphypleona > Sminthuridae > Spatulosminthurus > Spatulosminthurus flaviceps. The sequence goes on from JAQFXU010003775.1 coordinate 3,672, forward strand.
ATGAGTAATAATTGTAGTATTAAAGTTTATAGAGAGAAAGAGAGGGATAGAGAGAGAGAAAAAAAGGATGAAAGGAATCATAATTATTTATTTTATTTGGGTATCTTTACAAACTCTGAGGAAAACATTTTTTTGAGAAGGCTAAAAAATCAAGTAAACTGAATCAACACGCTGGTGGCGGTTGTTGTTTTTTTCCTCCGTCTATACATGTGTGTGTGTGTTGTGTATACTATGCTATTCTGTGTAAGCCTGTAAGTGAAGTCTATAGCGGAGATTCTCCTCAAGTGTACATACTTATACATGCAGGGAACAACAAAAAAGTAGTCAAGTCTTACACAGGTTTTCCCATTATTGATCACAGCTGAGAACATAATAGACATCATAGACTTATAAAACACATTTATTGTGCTCTCTCTTATGTGTAACGCCTCAAGCAAGGGTTGGAAAGAAACTACAGCGAAAAAAGCATTGGAAATAGCAAATAGCAAACGAAACGTATCTGAACTAACTGTTGAGTGAGGGGATAGGGTTGCCTCGAGCTGTGCTGTGATAGGGTTTTGGGTTATTCCATTTCCAAGGAGAGAGTACAATAGTTGTAGCGTTGTACCTATCCAGTCTTGAGTTGATTTTTTTTTCTCTATACTTTTAAACAGTGCTTTATACCACTCTTACTCACTTTGATTCCGTGTCAAATATTTTTTTTTATTGTAAATGTAGGATATTTTGGAAAAACGAAGCAAGTATTTTATTGAAAATCCTATCTCTGTCTCTCTCCCTCTCTGTCTTCCATTAAATTGTGTTGTCGTCAGCTGGGAACGGAACTATCTTCAATTGAAGGATGGCTTTCGGGAATCTCTCCATTGAAAGCTTTCTGTAGTGAATGTGACAGGTTTAGTGTGTACATCAAGTCTGTTGTTATTTAGTTCTACACAGAAGATAGACTTGTAGAAATTAATATACTTATTATTTAGTACGTGTGTATAGTGCTATATAGTGAGTTCAAGTGTGTGTTATTTGAAGAAAATATGTTTTGAAATTGTCTCTATTTCAATTGGCTCTATTCGGGTGAAATTTCCCTCTACTAGGAAGTGTACACAAAAGTTGAGAGGAGTTTTAACATTAATTATTATATATTCTCAAATGGGAGCGAAACATAGGTTGTGAAAATGAATCAATAAAATCTACGCTCATTCTTGTTTTTACGAAATGTTTGAGACGAATCTACGGAAACGTAAAATTCAAAGAAATGTTACAAGAATACAAAGGAATTTTCGTGGAATATATATCACCTCTAACAAAATTACTAAAAGACAGAGTTACTATTTTAGCTTTCATTCTTGTACAATGGGGACTTTTGCAGGTAACATTCAAATTTTTTCAAGCTGTCCAACGAAATATTTTTTGTATGTATGGGCCCTGTATTTTAAGTAAATATTTTTGACGGAGCGTTTTTATTTTTGGCTCGGAGTAAAAATCTTTGGTAATTTTTTCTTCGCTGTATAGTTATGTACAGCTGTTATATCGTACTCTGTACGTTTATTTACGTATATGCAATTAGATGAACCGAGCAACCATGGTATGTTAACCGAAAACAAAAATAGGATGTACGGGTAGGATAAATAGGATAAGATGAATGCGGGCACTGGAATGTAAAGATGCAGTCAAGGCATTTTGTCAAGTATGAAGAAAAAAAGCGATATGGCTGTTTACACATAGGTTTTTTTCCTCACTCGAATTAAGTATACTTACCTCTGTGATGAATACGAGCATGGATTGAAATGGTTTTATGATCTACTTAAAACCCACATGTGGGGCCTGATATATTTACTATTAACTTTCTACTAAATGATTACATCGATATTTTTATCCTCTTATACCGTGATTAGCAAATGTGAGTTTCATTGTTATCTCTTCGTACGTATAAAATTGACGTTGTTTCCGCAACACATAAATATGTATTTACATGATTATTCTGATTTTTTATTTCCTCACCGTACAGTTTTAAGACCAAACCATAGAATTGCATCGGTTGATAGCAAAATAGAACGAGCATAAAATAAGTACTAGAAGTGTTGGTATAGAAGCCGCAAAGGAGAGATGGTACAAAAGCTACTGAGAGTATCCTTTAATTTTTTTAAAAACCCTTGGAGTGAACTTGCGGTTTGTTTTGGCTAGCTATATAGTGTATTTATAGAGAAGTGAAGGGATAAATTAATCGGAATTGTTCTAAAGGAAGCGACAATGTTAGTGATTACCTATATGTATATTTGGATTAAAATAACTTTCCTTACTATACATAATATATATAGGTTGCATGTTTGTTTGAAATTATGCATTTGTGGTTTTCACAGAGTGCATATATGCTTAGTTATAGCATGATTTATCACATATGGATGTATATAGGTAAATAGTAAAAATTCTGATAGAAGCGTATACTAGTACTGTGCTATATAGGAAGAAGTCTGTACTTATATGAAAAGGAATAGTCATATGCATTTAAAATCAGAAAGGTGATTATTTCACCTGTACGTCTGAAGGCAGTGGTAGCTATAGATGCAGCATCTACCTGAAAGTACTAGAGTCAATCAGAAGTGGGTCAGTCACTTCTGTTCTGAAGTATATATTCTTCTGCTTCTACAGATATACATGCGGATGCCTCATCGAGAAAAAGAAAAATATTCTTCTTTTAAAAGCATTAGACATGTACATACCTTTTCTTTATTTATAATTTGCCTTTTGAGAAAAATTTGGTTGGGTCCATTATTTTGATGAGGTATGTGACACGCAACATATGATTCGTATGGCTTCAAAGGTTTCCACATACCACAAAATTAAAGTTATTTTACACTTTCGTACAAAAGTCAAGCCTCCACATCACGTCACAGACATTTGAATTTACAAGGAATATATAGGGACCAGGTGCAAATGAATATTTGCGGTATCCTCATCATATTCAAGAGGGATGGGTCAAATACAAATTACAAATTTTAATGTTGATCCTGCAGAATTAAGTAGGCAGAGTGAGTTATAAAAGTAATCGTATTGCAGAATAAATATGAGCTCAAAATGTCCAAACACCCACCTTGTTTTTTTTTATTTACTTTGTTAACAGTATGTCATTTGCTCTGTTCCTGGTTATGAATTGATGAATTACTTTGCAAACTTTTTCAGCCATTGCAAATTGCAAGAGGCGTCAGATTGTCTGGCGTCATGAGATACTTTATTATGCTATTACCACTTGACACCTAATAAATAAATTCAACGCACTACTAATATTTGATTAATATTTCGATCCTTTCGAAAGTTACAAGCTTTTATACTTGAACTACACCAAAACATGTTGATGTAAACGAAATTTGAGATTTATTTTCTAATAAGATGATTTAAATGACGGAAGGCTGGTCATTAGTCTGCTTCTTTTTGCATAGAATTATTCTCATCCTTTTCGTTATCATCAAAAAAGTTGGCATATATACGAGCCACTTGTGCTACAATTATAATTATTTTTTTACAAGACCTTTCAGTGTTCTAAGGATTTTGTCTTTATTCCCTTACCCTGATAAAGTGACTTTGAATAAAATATCTATGAATACATTCTAAACCAACAGTCCTTTAGATTGATGCTCCGTAAGTACATTAGATCAGTTTTTACTAAAACTATAGATTATTTTTACCACGGGCAAAGTGACTTTTTTAGCGCTCACTTAGGCATTGGTCCATCGGTGACGCAGACGCTCGTAGAATAGAAGAGACTAGAGCAACAAGTGTCTGCAAATAGAGCTTGATTCATACCTAACAGTTTTGAAGTAAAAATTCAGTATTGACGGTCGAAATAAAATGCTTCCGGTTGGAAATGTAATCGCAGTTATGCGTTCATGAGTGGGTGAATTAAATGAATGGTCGATAGCTGCTAAGGAGTCGCTTATAGTTTTATAAAAGAGACTAAAAATATGAAATAAAATTGTCTTGTGAATTTTCAGGTATGCAATTGTGCCGATCTGGCCATATCTATTCCCGTGTCGGATTTCCAAGATCCGAACGGGATGTACAGACTGGATTATTCTCCTCCAGTCGGGTATCCCAAGCCAAACACAACATTCTTAGCAGCTGATATTTCCAACACTATAAGTTTTTCAAATGGGCTCCCTGGCACCAAATATTCATTCCAACTTCACTACACAAATGACACAATTCATGACTGGCTCACATGGACTGCATCCATCACAACTAGTAAGAAAGAGTGAGATCGTTTAACAATGTAATGTGAAGTCCTTGTGTTAATACAATGTAATAAAAATATTATTTCAAAATTTCTACCAACCAGCTCCTGACCCACCATCAAACCTCACAATCAACGTTCGCAATGGCAAGACTGTGCAACTTGCCTGGGACTATCCTGAGCGGGGAGGCTACACTAAATTTAAACTCAGTCTCATTCCATTGTCTGAGCTGGGTCAACAGGGGCAGCCGAGAAATTTTTCCGAAGAAAAACCTTCCTTCACACTCCGAGATTTAGTACCTGGGGCTTCGTATAAAATCCAGTTGTACACTATGTATGAAAACAAGGAGTCATTAGCTTATATTTCTGCCAATTTTACTACAAGTAAGTTATGATGCTTTAGTTTGCTCCTACCTTTGCAAACGTATATGAAGATAACGTGTAGTGCTAATCTTAAAATGAAGGATTCACTTATGGAATGATCACTTATGAAATTTATTTTTCAGAGCCAAACACACCTGGCCGGTTCATAGTGTGGTATCGAAATGAAACTACTTTGTTGGTGTTGTGGCAACCCCCTTACCCGGCTGGAATTTTTTCTCATTACAAAGTACGTTTAGTGTTATTGAATGATTATTTACTTCCGGTTTAATTTTTGCTCAAAGCATTTACTGTGGCCGCAAAAGATTCAAAGTAATTGTTTCATATTGTCTTCTATAGGTTCAAATCGAACCGCAAGATGCAGTTGACAGCGTTTTATACCTGAGCAAAGAGGGAGAACCACCGGGACCCGCACAGGCAGCTTTTAATAATTTGGTTCCGGGCAGAGCGTATAATATTTCTGTTGAAACTGTCAGCGAAGACCAAATATCAGCACCCACAACTGCTCAATATAGAACTGTGCCGTTACGGCCTGGAAATATAACATTTGATCAGGATTTTCTCACTCCTTATCGATTCCGTGTGACATGGCTTCCTCCAGCTGGGCCTAGGTATATCAACATTTCTATTCGCTAAAAAATAAAAATTGCACGTTATGCAAATTTCCTTCCTTAGTCTTTCAGTTTTTTTTAATGACTTTACTTCCTCTAAAGTGAATTTGACCGCTACCAAATTCAAAATCAGGGGGAAGGAACCAAGAAATGGACTCCCCTAACCATACAACGCGATGCAGCTCCTCAAGCAGTATTTGATAAAAATTTGGAGCCAGGGAAAACTTACAACGTAGTGGTAAAAACTCTCTCTGGGAAAGTAGCATCATGGCCATCCACTGTGAACGTCACCACACGCCCACTTCCAGTCGTGGATGTTCAAAATAAAACAGATTTTAGCAATGGGGATATTTTGATCACCTGGTCACCGCATGCGGATTCAACACAAGATCATTATAAGGTTCACATGACGTTATTTTGTACTGTGTCAGCTAACCGGATCTTGTGGTCAAGTCTCTAATGAATGTTAAAACTCCACAGGTGACAAGCCAAGAGGTAGAAGCATTCGGAGGGGATGTAAATTCGATAATTGTTAATGAATCTCAATTTTTAATGTCTTCCTTATTACCTGGACGTAATTATTCCATCAGCATTCAGTCAGTTTCCAATGGAATAGATTCGGATGAAGTGACTGTGTATCAAGCTACTAGTAAGTTTCAAAATGACATAAAGTTATCTCCGTTGAAAGATGACATTTGCTATTAAACATTTTATGTTTAAAAATTTAGGACCATCCTCCCCTATTGTCCAGGATCTTCATGCTATCAACAAGGGCTTAAACATATCATGGAAGTCAGATGTTACTTCCAGACAAGATATGTATTTAATAGAATATACACGAAACGACACCGGTGAAAATTTCAATAAGACTACCGGTGAAGGTCAACTCCAACTAGTTATTACTGACCTTTTCCCGGGTGCCGCTTACAACATTCAGCTTTACGCCGTTTCTCATCGATTACTATCAGAAAAGCATACTTACTTCCAAGCTGTTTGTAAGTTTTATATATTATTTTATCTGGCATAACAAATGACATAACATAATCATCATAACAAATGATGTACAATATTTGGAAATTTTGAATAGTTCCAAACCCACCAAGAAATCTGACTGCTTTGAGAGTATCCAATTCTTCGATTTTCATAAGGTGGCAGCCACCAGTGAAGTCCTTGTATTCGGGGTATGTTGTTAGGTATCGGACCGATGATAACGGTACTTGGAATGAATTTCAAGTTGCCGATACGGTTACTGAGAAAGAAATAACAGATTTATCACCCGGTGAGAGGTACATAATTAGGGTTAACTCCATCAGCTACAGGGTGGAAGCTTCAAACTTTCAGCAAATCATACAAACAGTTCGTAAGTTCAAAATCATTTTATTGACTATTATTGACACATTAACTGACTTTTCCTTCAAATCCAACAACCAAGGTAATTTTTATAATTATATTTGATCAGGACCAAGTGGCGTATCCGACGTGCGACCGGACGTGGACGCTTCCAACATTACTTTGCAATGGAATAAGCCCCCGGGTCGTATCGAGAGTTATTACGTTGAATGGGATGCTATTGATCCGATTCCTGTACAAGAACCTGACGAGGATAATGAACATGGTGGTTCGCATGCTCAGTTACTACATGGGGAAAAGCTTGTAGATCAAGAGTTTTGGGAAGATACGATCCACATTCCTATTTTCCCACTTATGTCGGGAGTTGCTTATACCGTTAAAATAAGTACTACGTCTCATGGCATGAATGGGGAAAATTACAACATCACAATCAGGACATGTTCGTAACATCTTAATTTTACATTTTGAATTTGATTTTGAATTTCCGTTTGATTATAATGCGTGTGATGAATTTCTTTTGTTAGTGCCCCTTATTACGTCGGAAGTATTGATTGTAAATACCAACAATAACAACACGCGGTCTGAGGTTACTTTAAAATTCACTGCTACACCTTCAACAATTTCCCTCTTCGATCGCTATCGCTTCGAGCTTTCGGATCCTTCAATTCCAGCCAAAGAAATAGCTGCTGACGATTTGGCTCGCAAAGTAACTTTCACCGGACTTGTGCCAGGGCGTCTTTACAATTTTACTGTTTGGACGGTGTCAAAGGATGTACGAAGTAGAGCCCTTCAGCGACAAGATAGGCTATGTAGGACAAAGACATTTTAGATTAGACATTTCATTTGATAACTTGTCGATACAGACGGTTCCCATAATTATAATTGTTTCTAATTGTTCGTTTCAGATCCCGAAGCAATATCTACAATTAATGCTACACATATAAGTGACAGGGAGATCTCATTGGAATGGGATAAGCCTAGGGGCGACTATGACCAATTTGAAGTGCAATATTTGAATGCTGATGATAGATTTGTAGAAAATTTAACTCTTCATCCTTCAGTTGTTATCAGTGGACTGAAACCCTTCAGAAACTACACTTTCACAGTTGTAGTTCGCTCGGGTAGTGATTCAACAATTTTACGGAGATCTGATGGTCATTCGGCTGTGTTTAGAACAAAGGAATCTGTTCCAGCGGAGGTGACACATTTCAAAGTAACAGATATTCAACCCAAGAATATTACATTCGAATGGGTTTTGCCTGAGTCTGAGCACAATGGAATTTTGACGTCCTTCGTCATTACTTATGGCGCTAAAGTGAGCATTTTCGTTTTTTACAGGGATTACCTTGCATTAAATCCAGTCATCAGCTTTTTCTTATGTTCACAGAATATATATATGTCTTATGTAAATCCTGTAAATGATACTAAAAATGCGAACTTATTTAAAAATTCAGGACCATCCGATGAACTATAGCAGGAGGTTCTCAGCACGTGAGACTCAGGGTACAATTACAGGCCTAAGTCCTGGGGTAACTTACGTTTTCGGAATTCAAGCGCAAACGAAAATCGGCCCTGGTAACAAGAAAATGCACACTGCAAGGATGCCAATTTGGGCTCCACCTAAACCAGCTCGTGGAATATTCCCCAATGAAGTCTCCAAAACTTCCACTACAATGAAGATTAGATTCCGAAAAAATTACTTCTCAAACAAAAATGGTGAAGTTGTCAAATATGCTGTTATCGTCGCGGAGGCGTATGATAAAGATTTCAATGGTTTAGAACTGCTATCCTGGGCTGACGTACAAAGTTACAACAGGTGGCCACCTTACCAGGTATGCTGATTTTCAGTTGATAATTGGGTGGTTTATAGTCCGTAATTTTCAGTCGAGAAGCATGAAGAGATTGATGGGTTTTGCTGATGAGGCTAGCCTATCCCGTATATCAACGTTTATAATTTTTGTGAAGGTATCGGAGCCAATGAATTATTTTACGGACAGTGATGTAAAGGAACTAGAAATCGGTGCTGATCGAAGCTGCACGACCAAAGAGGCTAAGAAAGGAGTATATTGCAATGGTCCCCTTAGGGCTGGGACAACTTACCGTATCAAAATTCGTGCTTTCACCGACACGGATAAGTACACTGATACCGACTATTCAGCTCCGATAGTTACTGATCAGGACAACACCTTAATAATCCTAAGTGTGTCCATATGCGTGGCCAGCATGGCTGTCTTGGTTATTTGTATTATATTTGTAAAGAGGAGATGTCACGGAGGAATGTGCAGTAAAGATCCCAAACCGGATATTGATGTGGCCTCTATTCCTGAATCCATGATTGAAACATCGTAAGTTCCAACTAAAAATAGAAAATTTTGATGACCAAACTTTTTTCAAAGTATCGCAGGTGGTTTCAAGCAGCAATGGTTTTTCTTATTTTAGACGACCAACAAAGCTTAAAGATTTTGCGGAACACTATCGTTTGATGTCTGCGGATTCTGACTTCAGATTTTCCGAAGAGTTTGAGGAATTAAAAAGGGTTGGCAGAGACCAGCTTTGCACGGCAGCTGACCTTCCCGTCAATCGGCCTAAGAATCGATTCACCAATATTCTGCCGTATGACCAATCACGATTTAAACTTCAGCCAACTGATGATGACGAAGGCAGTGATTATATTAACGCGAATTACGTCACGGTATAAGTTTACTTACGTATACTATAACCTCCATAGCTTTGTGCGTATCTCCTACAAATGATAAAGCCATACTTAAAATTGCTGTATTCATTTTCGCAGGGTCTTAATTCTCCTCGAGAATTCATTGTTACTCAAGGGCCTTTAGCGTCAACTCGAGACGACTTCTGGAGAATGTGTTGGGAATCGAATTCGCGTGCTATTGTTATGCTAACTCGTTGTGTGGAGAAAGGTGAGGCATGCTATACTTTTACGCAGGAACTGGAATTAAATCTGAAAATTCCACTTCGGTCGGTACTAATACAACTTTCACTTTCAATTACCTCTAGGCCGGGAGAAATGTGATCGGTATTGGCCATGTGATACGTTGCCTCAGTATTATGGTGATATTCAAGTTCAAATACTTAACGAAAGCCGTTATCCAGATTGGAATGTTTCAGAATTCAGACTTCAGAGAGTAAGGGCTAAATTATTATTACTTCAACATTACTACTGCATTACTAACGCTATAAATTGCAGAAACATAACTTGGTTTAATCTGAACCTTTTTACAGGGTGATCAATGCCGCCTCGTTAAGCATTTTCATTTCACTACATGGCCTGATTTTGGAGTACCGGATCCTCCACAAACATTGGTTAGGTTCGTTAGGGCTTTCAGGGATAGAGTTCCTCCAGAACAGGATCGAGTTCGTCCTATCGTAGTTCATTGCAGTGCTGGAGTTGGAAGATCTGGAACATTTATAGCTCTGGATCGAATCTTACAGCAGATCAAGAGATCTGATGTTGTTGATATATTTGGAATAGTATATAATATGAGGAAAGAAAGGGTAAGAATTTTAAAAACTAGCTCAGCTGTCATATAGCTATGTATATACTAAAATTTGGAAACAAAGAGAGAGACAATCATACTGAATAACCACTATTATACTTATTGCTTTTCACCAGGTTTGGATGGTTCAAACGGAGCAGCAGTATATTTGTGTTCATCAGTGTCTGTTGGTAGTGTTAGAGGGTAAAGAGAACGACATTCCATCCCCAAGAGAAATTCATTCCAATGATGGGTATGAAGGTGAGCATATAGATCATGTAGACATCATTTAAGATTGTTACAAAATATATTCTCACTTAAGGACTTCTAATAAAAACGTTTCCTTTTTCAGATGATGAAGGAATAGCAGAATCTGGAATGTAGGCGTGCTATAAGGGCAACACCACTAGAGCTGTAGCCCTGTATTGCTTCTGTGAAATATCTCAACATGTCTTTATATTGTAGTTGTGAATAAAGCGTCTTTGCAATCACGAGTACTTAAATAAGGTACAGTAAATAGTAATAGGAGGTACTTTAGTTTAATGTAAAGTTCGAAAGAATTGCGGCAGTCTGTTTCGTTACTCAAGTGCCTGTATTGGTTTTAAATGCCTTCAAAGTAAATATATATAATGTGTGAAAATTTTTGTACTTTGCATCTTGCCGACGAAATACAGGCAGGTTCGTGGAATGCAGAACCTGGAGCTATAGATATTCTATATTTTACCTGTGGAGGTAAATGTAGTTACGATATATTTTTCAATAATTTTGCCTACTTGTAAGATTTCGACATTCATTTGGTACCTCAACGCTTTGACATAAGGAGCCATGGCATTAAACTACATTTTACAATACTTCAACTGATTCGTCAGTATCAAAATATGCCTTAATTTGTAATGCGTAAAAGTAATGACGAATAATGTATTTCGGGTATGACCATTCACACGTTATGTACTTTTACTCAATTAATTACTATAAATGATTCAAGCCAAAAATCTTATCAAATAAGCGTTGAATATTTATAAGTAATGTAAAGTTCGTGTTAAATGTTGATGTTTAGTGTAAATAATTAAGAAACTGAAAAAAACATTTACCTAATGTCCTACTGGATTCGTCATCTCATATAAGTACTTAGGAGTGTAATTAGTACTTAAACTCTTGCCTTGCTGCAAATAAATTATCAAGGTTGTTTTTTACTTTAGTACATTATGCAGCTGTCGTATAGACTGGAATAGTATTTGGGACAGATTAAAGAATTTCAATATTTTGTATTTGCAACGACGATCAACCTATTTTCGTGAAATATTTTCGAACTTCGTAAGTACCAAACAAACTTAATTAAGTACAACGAAACTATTGAAATAAATTATCAAAAATAATGACGTATTGTTTTAAACACATTTCATTTAATCAGCGACATCACAGTCCATTGAGCCCTTGTCAGAGTGCCTGAAAGCCTTTTTCAGCATTCATTATTGTCATTATATGAGGACTTTAGAATCAAACTGGAATAAGTCCACTTTTGTAAATTTTACAGGAACCGCAAAAAACTGTCATT
>JAQFXU010003776.1:0-15284 GCA_034693705.1 Spatulosminthurus flaviceps
CTGATTAGCTTAAATCACACTCAGAGCGGGCTTGATTTAGGCTCGCCCACGTAGTGGGCTCTCCCTGTGCTAGTGTAACAATAAAGACGTAATATTTTGGATTTAAGAATGAGAAGAAATTGGCCACAACGACGTTTGCTTGGGTCCACGACAATGTTGGAAATGATAACACAATGAAGACAAATTAGAGGTTTTTGCTGGAAGCGTGATATCAACAAGCGGATGGGTCAAAGGTTTTGTTACTTGGCAGTACTGGAACAATCCTACTTTTTACTATATGTATACTTATATTAGTATTGGATATTATAATCAAATTTTAAGAAAATAAATAAATTTTAAATTTAACTGGCTCAACGTAACCATATTTGCGACTTATTCGCGTACAAGTGCACACATGCTCACCCGGAACCACCAACTGTTCTAGCACCTAAAACACCAGCGTCTTCTCCGCATACTCTTGTACTTGAACCACCAGGGATTTTTGATTATGCTTCCGTACATGAACCAGCAGCGGAACCTATACTAGCAACTGTACCAGAAACTCACCGGGGCCTGGTATTACGACCTGCCTCGCAAACTGAAACGATTTGTCTTCGTATTTGTATAAAATCTATTTGTGTATTGTTTAAAATGTATTGAAAAAAAATGATTGAATATACCTGTCCAACTAATATACGTATAAGTTATAAAAGGCAAAACAATCCGTCCGTTGTTATCGTTCATATTACAGGACAACACAACGGTGTTACATTCTTTTGGTATTCGCATTTTCAACGAAACCACTCGTCCCCATTTAACCGTCTCTTTCCTAAATACATCTGAGACTCCTTAACAAGATATAATGTAAGACCCTGTGGGATGGAGCAGCTTTTGCAGAAATGCGTCTATAATTTATATTTATAACCTGGGTTGATATTTCAACGAACCTTTGAGTACTTGTTCTTTGTCCTCGGTTATGTCTGTCTGCATCGATTTTATATCGAAATGGCGAAATGAAGCACCTTTCACTTTTGGAACTACATCCACTGCTTGTTTACTCGTCAAATGGGGGATATCACCGAACTGAGTAATTTCTAAACCCTCTTGGAGAATAAGTAGTATCTTTTTATGGGTTATGGATCCCTTCAAATTTCCCGACGCCGCCTTTATTTGGGGGGTACCACGTGATACAGGTGGGAGGAGTCATAAAAACCATATTTAACGTAATATTTATTTTTTACTTCCACTAATTTAATGTCATGTTTATAATATGAAAACAATTCACAAATAATAGTTTGACTTTGTATTACAAGAGTGACATTCCCGTAGACAAGCAAAAGCATCTCCTGGCCTTCGGAGAGGCCTGTGGACGTTTCCTTATGCAGGAAAATGTAGATTAGTAAATACCTTTTACCGCTTCTTTCTATCTGCATTTAACTTTCTGTAATAAAATGGGCGTCTGTAATAGATCCTCAAATGGACTTCCGCAGCAACCACTTTCAGACAGCAATCCCACTCGCTGCAAAATGGGGCGCGATTATTTTATTCTATTCTTGCATTAAGAGATCATTCAAGTTTCAACACATTTTTAGCCAGCACACATACACATGTCACATTTAAACATCGTTTTCTCAATTCCTTCCAGTATAAATTTACGTTGTTTATAATTTGTCATGTAATTGCACGTGACTTGATAATAATTGTATTTTGTTCATTAATTTCTAATGATATTTTAAAGATCTCAAAAGACACTCTAATTCCCTGTTGTAATTTTATTTACATGATTTTTTGTTCGTCTTTCTTTCTTTGAGGATCATTTTGACAACATATTCATGGTAAAAATTTTTAGTTTTGGTTTGTGGGAAACATCCTGTAACTTTAGAGCAGGGACTTATTGTAAAATATAAACGTCAAAAAATAGATAAACATGTTTTCAAAGGAGGCATGGAGTGAACCTATCACATCTTATAGACGTAATAGAATTGCGTTTCCAGATCCATTCATTATACGTGAGGGCAATGAACAATTTGTGGTCTTACAAACAAAACTTAAGACAATATGAGGCAATTGAAATAATTTCATTTTCAAAAGCGAACTCTCAGTAATAAAAAAAAGTCAATTTTTGACCGAATATGAATGTATGTAGACGTGTTTTGATAAAAGTACATCTACTTGTCTTTTGTATAACTTAGACGATTGCGTAGCTAATTCGATAAGCCGTTTTATTGTAAGCACACCTGGCTGTAGAATATTTAACATCAACCCCTTCAATACTTTCATTCCGCGTCTCATTCATGAGAAACAACTTAAGCCTTGTTTTCTTCACATCACCATTGGTTTTAATAAGGTAACAATTTAAAATTCTACATTTTACTTTGTAAGTTATACTGCAAAATTTATGAGTGATTAAGTATGAAAAATAAATAAATGAAGAAAACAAAAAACATTTTCAGAATATTGAAATATATTTGGTCCCGAAAATTCACGTTGTAAATAAATATTCCATATCCATATTCCAAAGATAGCCAAAAAAGCACCCCGATTTTTTGCATAACTCGTGTAACGGGGATGCATCCTTGCTTCTCCCAAACTACGCGGTTATTTAAGTATTTAAATGTAAAGCATTCTCTAGCCTTCCTCCGACTGGATTACACTTACTAGCCTCAGTGTTAACTGGAGCTTGGACGTAGACACAACCTTCTGTATCTGTAGTACTGTAGTGGCGTGGCCTGAGACTCTGAATAAATACTAGATATCTAGTTGGAAGTTCTCGTGTTTCCTCTACTATTATTGGCTTGGCTTGAGTGACAATAATCATTTATTAGTTTATATTGTTGGCAAACTATTGTGGCTTGTATTGATTGGTATTATTGAATGTATGATTGGAAGTAGGATGGTTGTAGTGCTTGGCTTATAATAATTATTATTGAATGTTCAACATCTTTTCCATGTTAAACCTGCATTACGAGTACTCTACCTCTACACTCGCACTCACTAACTTTTGTTAGATCCATCCTCAAAAAACATTGTTAATCAATTCGAGACATATCACTGTAACACATAAAACAAATTTTGACAAAAAAACATTGAAAATCTCATATGCAAATTTCTACAGTCATTAAACCTTTTTATCAAGAAAATTGCCGTTGCCTAACATATTATATGGCAAAAAATGCACGCATATCTTTATGGCATGGTGGCTTTACGTGAGGCAAGCACTTTTCAAATGCCCTAGCATGATGTGAGCGTAATAGTACGTCCTCAATGACTGACTTCTTTACTGTAGTAGAAAAAATTACATGTCAAAAAAGCTGCGTACTTTACTTATCAAGCAAAACTAATAAGCTGTACTAGCTCAACCTAATGCTTCTTATCCTTCTTTATGATTCATGCTCTACGCTTTTTTGTCACTCCAAGCTTTCCTTGCCGTTTCCCTTATTATGTATACAATATTATGAATAGAAACTCAACTTGTTGATATAAAGAGAACCTCTCTCATTGTAAAACATGCGGGAAAGATTTATACAAAAAAGAAAATATAATCGCTGCATATACAAAAATAGTCGTGAGCAACTGTTAGGCAATACAACAAAACATTTATAGCTTTGAGTATTGGAAAATACTAATTATCAACCACATCAAATAATTTTAGTGTTTTTCATTCAGCTATCATTAAAATAAAAATAAATGAGTAAAAAGCTGGAAGGAATAGTGTCGCGGAACAATTTTCATAACCGGCACGTGTAGATACGTCAGCTAAAACTTGTTAAACAATAAGTAAAGTTATAAACTGCAAGCTTGTTTTGTAGCTATAATACATCTGATATAACTTAAACTATATATGTGCTACAGTCTTCACAAGCGTTGATTAAAAAAGGTCGTATCTTTGCTTAGTGCTTGCTCATGTACCATAAGTATAGTATTCCTTGAATGTATTGGGTAAAGCAGTATTGATTAGTAACTTAAAATCGCCCAGTATCGGTGGCCAAAAAACAGTACAATACTAGTCAATACAATCAAGTCTCAATTTTCACAAAAATTGAAGAGTTTGACGAAATACGGTAGAAATAAGTTTTTAGTGTATTAGTATTATGGACATTGTTTTATGTAGTTTTTGCACATGTGTTGAGGGCTTGGTTACTAGTTGATTATACAAGGCAAGTTGTTGCGTGAATTTGTGTATTCCAGTAGAACTGACGCTACTTTCACTTTATGCGTCAGCCCACAAGTAAGTGTGCGTGTGAGAGGTTCAGTGCACAATTTGGCAGTAAAGTATTTGACGATTTTTTCTATTTTGTAAATTGTGTTTTCGAGTCTGCACCCTAATGATCTGCAATATGGATCAAACCCATGAAAAGGTAAAACTACTTCTACGTCCGTCGACCGTGCTAATAGGCACATTCCGGACGTAGAAGTTTTTAACATAGCTTCCTTTTATGTAGATTCATGTGTACATGTCAGAATGACCTTGAAAATCATTTGATATATTTTCATAATATTTTTTCAGCTGAAGACACGACCAGAAAGATTTGTACTCGACCAAGCCAGTGTTGACAAATTCTACGAGGAGCTAAAGGAAACTTTTCCAAATTCTTGTATGCTGGGATCTCTAGCTAAATTCCCACGGGCTTTGGACTCAATTTTAGAATATGAGGTAGTCCAGTTTTAATTATTACTTTTTTTTGTAAAACTGAAGTCAATATTGCCTGAAATTATTTAAAATGTAGAGAATGAGGTTTCCTCGTCACATGATGCCGAATTAGGGGCAAATGTGAATAATTTGTTGATAATTATCTCATCCTTACTATACATCCTTACATACATCACATCCTTACTATAGTGGCTACAATAGTGCAAGATGTCCAATTCATTAGTTAAAATGAGAACCTCAGTTACAGGCTCCTTCTGTCCCAACAAGTAAGTATGTACATGGGTAAATGGTAAAAAAGAATGACAAGGATAAATAATTTTCATTTTTCGGAACGTACGCAATTTGAGACATTTTATTTCCTTCCGCCAACGTCAAAGAACCAGTTGACAACGTAATGTACGAAAGCGGGTAATCTTGAAGACAGTGATATTCTTGAATTATAAATTCATTACGGGTGGTTTCTTTGGTTCAGTGAAATTTATAGGTGGTACAGGGTGGAATATTGTTGATTCAGATCGATGTTTGGGTCATGGATAGTTGTTGTGCAGTTAATGGGGTGATTTATCGGTGTTGTAGGGCGGTTAGTGGTCGTATATGGGGTGGTTTATTGGTGATTTAGTGTTGTTTTTGCGTTGTTGTTAGTGGTTTATTGTGATTTTTGTGTGGCTCATGGTGAATTTTGTGTGGTTCATGGTGAATTTTGTGTGGTTCATGGGTGGTTTATGTTGAATATCAGGTGGTTCGTGGGTGGTTTATGGTGATTTTCGGGTGGTGTATGTTGATTTTTGGGTGGTATATGGTAATTTTCTTATGGTTTTTGGTCATTTCTGGGTGGTTTATGGGGATTTTCGTCTAGTTCATGGGTGGTTTATGGTAATTCTTGGATGGTTCATGTTGGTTTTGGTGGTTTGTGGTGATGGGTGGTTCACGGGTGTTTTATGGTGATTTTGGAGTGGATCATGGGTGGTTTATGGCTTATGGTGATGATCAGGTGGTTTATGGGGGTTTTCGGATGGTTCATGGTGATTTTCGGGCAGTTTTTATAGGAAGGATATGCATATATAAATCGCAACTAGTTAATGAGCGACTGATAGTTGTGAATCTAATAATGATGGGGATAAGAACAGGCATGGATAGGAGCAAATGTAATAAATAAGGGTTATTCGGACAGGAATCAGCAAATATAAATGGAGTTGCATTCTTGGTTTAAAAGTGCAAGAATTTTCAAGAAATACACAAGTTATAACATAACGCTATTGACGATTAATGGTGGTATTTTTAAGCAACTAACAGGACAGGCCTGTTAATAATTTATAATATACTAAGGGAAACAATCTTGACTGTCGACTCAAACAATAACATAATATAGTTAAATGGTAATTTGCTAAGTAGGTCTTGGTAAAGTCTCAAATGACGTCAATAAAACATAACAAAACGGAAGGTTCAATACTCGAATAAGTCCTGATCCGGACTCAAAAATAGTACAAAGAAATATTATAATGGATATAATTGCATAATAATATAATTGCATATAATGGAAATATTTATCACTGTACTAAACTGACAGTTTGAAAGTGTCACACTTTTAAGGGTGGAATGGGATTTAAGGTTTATTTTATGGAGGCTTAATAGCGGCCACTGTGGGGGTAAAGAAACGCTTTTATAGGATTGTAAGGGTTATAGTATTTCATTATTTTATGGTACAATGGTAAAGTCCAAGAAAGTTTACGCACGATAAAAAGGGGAAGGATAGTGTTTTATTGAAAGTAAAGTGCTGTAATACGAGGGTACCTATTTGTATGGACTAATCCAGTTGAGATGTTACAATACTGTTACAGTTTAACTTTTATAAAGGAGCTTATTGAAGCTCAATAATTGTACACAGAGAACAATGAGAGAGTGGAGTGTGGGTCATAAAACAAAATAGTATTATTTTATATGGAGGATCGAAATGGGAAGTAGTATATACTCAAATTCTCCCATGTGACATCTTTTTATCAGCTTTATAAAAAAATATTGGGTAACGATGCTAACTTTATAGCATTATAAAAGTTATATTAGGGAAATTGTTTATTTCCCAAAAGTAAGATACGGCAGAACATATTTTCATTACAAGGAGCTTGCATAAATCGATATGTACACAAAATAGAACAACATGTATGTGAAAATTTGAATTAATTAAATATCGATAGGGTAACCTCTTCTGGGAAAGCTACTGGAGAATTGTAGTTATTGGAGATTTCTATAGATTTATTACTTAAGCTATTAGGTCATATTAATTGTGAGGCCTTCCATGGAAAATGAGAAATAGAGATTAGTATTTAATAATTTTAAAAACTGATAGAAAGAAAATGAAAAAAAGAAAGAAAAGTGGAACATTGTGGCGTATAAAAATAAAAAATCTGGATTTAACAAAAACACCTACAGAGGTAGAATTACAAGTACATAACAAAATTGTACACAGCCTATAGCTGGACAAGACATCAGAGAATTTTGAAAGAAAGAAAAAAAAATAATGAGATACATGCCGTACAGATGACCTAATGCGTAGACTAATAATAAGAGATGGAATGTTGAAATGAATAGGTTCTACAAAACTTCAAGTAAAATGTCTTGTTTGTTTTCTCGTATAACCAGAATATTTCAAAAGAAAATTAATAATAAGGGAACTCTCTTGAATTGTAAAACTGGTTATTAAGTTTTTTTTTCAATTTCAGCTAAACTCAATTTCTGAATTCGTGGTTACTGATGAGTAATAGTTATCCCTGGCAGAGGATAGAATTTTAAACTAATTTTAAGATTTTTCCATTTCCATTCCAACCCTAGAGCTAATATTAGAAATTCAATATAGGACGCAATGTGAAGGAAATTAATAATGCAATAATAAATGGTATAATCTCCACATAAAAGTATAGCAGTTTATTCGAGCAACGTTTCGGGCATTGCCCTTCATCAGGCTCATTTTACGACTAAATTGAGAACTGAACAACTGCTGTTACTCAAGTTCTATTTCTCAAAAAATAATAATATTATTAAAATTATTTTTCTGCTCCTGTCCACAACGTAATGTCATGAAATGTTTCCAAAGAAATATCGCAAAAAAAATATATTTGGCTGAGATAACCCCGGATTTGTCACACCCTTTGTATTGAAGCTCGTATGATACGAACGACGAATTAGACGGGTGTGACAATCAAGGGGTTATCACAGCCAAATATATTTTTTTGCGATATTTCTTTGGAAACATTTCATGACATTACTTTGTGGACAGGAGCAGAAAAATAATTTTAATAATATTATTGTTTTTTGAGAAATAGAACTTGAGTAACAGCAGTTGTTCATTTCTCAATTTAGTCGTAAAATGAGCCTGATGAAGGGCAGTGCCCGAAACGTTGCTCGAATAAACTGCTTTTGCTATATACTTTTATGTGAAGATTATACCATTTATTATTGCATTACTAGAGCTAATATTACATTAAACGAAAAAAATCCCTGTCAGTTCCTCTCGATTTCCATACCACTTGTATTTAAGCCTGCCCTTTTGTCTTTTATGAACTTTGGCATTTAAGTTTATATTAAAGATAAGAATTCAATGTTGTGGCAGGATTTAATTTTAAAGTTCATTCTTTTTTAACGTGGGGTAAATGTATACCTTGTAGTATTACTACGTTGTTTAATCATTCTATAGCTACTTCTAATTACAATGGATCAGTTTGTAACTTCAATCAACTATTAGTACTAAAACTCACAACACGATGTTTTCAAAATAATTTTTGTGCGTACTCATCATTCTCTTTTTGCAACCAATGAAATTAAATCCATTTATTTAAGTTTGAGCTCTTTTCTTCATTTCTGAATAATTAACTCCTTGAACTACGTCTCTAGTAGCAAGGATAACATACCGTTGTTAATAGCTTGACGAACAATCGCAGCCTCGATTGATAGAGTTAAGAAAAAAAAGTAAAATCAAGAAAATTATTTTTCAAAAAGCTCAATGAATATTACAACAGTTCCTTTAACTAAAACAGGCTATCCCAACCAAACGTATAAAAAAATCTTTAGCTTTAGGGAAATGAGTATGATATTCCTAATTCAATGGACAAAGGTTGTAACAGCATGGCCAAGAATCGACCTGAATAAATTATTATTACTATATTACATAATGGAAGGGGGATTTATTCGAAGAGATTTGGAAGGAAAACAAAATTATAAGGAAATTGGAATGAAGGATCATTGCCGATCTACACCCCTAAAATGTCTCCATAAATATATATAGTATTTCTAACACTGTTTTTTTGAAATTACTGTAATTTTACATAAAACCTTGAGTTAATTGACGGAGCAGTGAGTCAATTGAGGGAAAATCTCACAAGTGAAAATAGAAAGCTAAAGGAAATATTTGAAAATCAGAGTAAAAATTTTCATATATATAAAAATCAAAACTTTCTGGTGTGAAATTATAAATATAAATTAGGAATAGAAACATTTTTCTCCCCTAAAATTGTGAGAAGGAAGCTCCAGATAAGAAAAATCAAACAATTTTTATCGTAAAAAAACTTCTTTGAGTTAATAATAAAAGGAATGTGAGTTTCAAAGGGGAGAGAAAAAATACAATTTGTAACTCTTAACTTTAAAATCCCGAGTGGAACTCGAAGTATCCCGGCAGGGATGCCAAAATTGCTATCGAAATGATAGACTGCCACTTGAAAAATTATTATATTTTGTGATATGGGTAGTGCTGTAGTCTGCAGCACTACCCCCAGAAAGATTTTATCCGGATACTCCGGATCAGCAAGGGACTAGTGGCATACAGCCACTACGTCAGAAAAAGAACGCCTTAATCATCAATCTGCTGATTAAGCTTGGGAAGGAAATAGATTGATGCTATAATGACATTGTAATTTACTGTTGTTTAAATAATTTAATACCTTAGAAGTGGATACCTTTGGGTTGAGGTCCAGAGAGAGAGAGTCTAGTCCAGTCCAAGTCCACCACTTAACTGTCCTCAAGTCTCTCTCCCTCCTCGATCTACCTCAACACATTTTCTCTTGCCCATCTCCTTCACACGCCCACTCGGACAAGCCTAGTTCCTTAAGTTAATCTCCAGGGATTGTCCGAGTTGGCTTGGCTTGGCTTTTTCCCTCTCTGTCTCTTATTTATTTACATAACTCAATTATTTACATTGTATCAGGTTTATGGTGATTTTGGCATAGTTTATATGTGGTTTATGGTGATTCTTGGATAGTTTATGTTGATTTTGGTGGTTTATGGTGATTTTCGGGTGGTTTATGTGTGTTTCATGGGTGGTTTATGGTGATTTTCAGGTGGGTAAAGGGTGGTTTATGGTGATATTCCGTTGGTACATGGGTGGCATATGGTGATTTTTGGGTGGTTCATTTGTGCTTAAAGCGGGGTTTATGATGAGTTTTTGGTGGTTAATTTGTGCTTAAAGAATGGTTTTTGGTGATTCAGGGGTTTTTATGGGTGGTTCAGAGAGGTTCAGGAGTAGTTCAGGCTGGTTCTGGCTGGTTCAGTGTGGTTCATGGGACTTCGCTTAAAGGCTAATTTTGAGGGTGGTTCAGGAATTAGTAATACCCATACTTTTTACCAGCAAAAATATTATGCTTGAAGCTCATATTTTGTAGCAGGAGGTGAGTGAGGAAAAGGGTCGAGAGTAAAATGAAAACGAACGTTCATTTAAAGTACTTTTAAAAAGTTTTAATACTTTGAGGTACATGAGAGTCTAACACTTGGGTTATCACTTCGGACAGATTTTAGTGTAATCTTGTTACAAAAGCTTGTGAGAAATGCTATAATGACCAACATTAAAAGTTTGATGAGATTTATAATTAAAAATGTTTTTATTTGGGGAATGGGGAACTTATATGGTCAATAATGGTACGTAAAGGTAAATTAATCCTTATTTTGATTCGAGGGATTGGAGATAATTTGTAACGTGTTGGGAACATCGAATATTTTTCCTCTCGAGATCCTCCCAAAATTTCAAGTTTGAATTGTAAATTCTCATGAGCTCAGAGAGGGCAGTGAATTCTAAAAAATCAATGGAAAAAAGTTATTGTTAGGTTTCAATCCCCAGAGAGTGATTCTTTTAATTAAGGTTAGGTTATTTTTCAATCCCCATAAATGAATTTTCCTACCTACAGTTACACTTTCTTTCAGTAATGATATTTGGGATCCAAAGGAAACACATTCAGGACATGAGCAGCAATGCACTCCAAAGCAGCGTGTCATCCAATATTTTCGTTTGTCGTCACTGTGTCTCACCAACGCAACGACATGAATTAAAAACATTAAGAAGTGAATGATTTGCTAAGGAAACAACTGTCGGAACTTCCAATTTCCACACCACGTCGGAATTATCGTTGGCGGCATTAACGTTTGGCGGACTTGTCGTTGGCGGACTTGTCGTAGGCGGCATTGCCCCTAGCGGAGTTAACGTTGGCGCAGTTAACGTTAGCGGTGTTTTCGTGGCGGAATTAGCTCTGTACTCCGTTATTTTAGGTTATGGAACAAAAGTTTTGTGCCCAACTGCTACATGATCAATGGTCTTGTGACAAACGATTTTGCGCCAAACGGCTACGGATTCGTTCAAACGTTGTCAAAAATCCCGGAGCTCCACTACTTGATCTTCTATTTGGGAATGAATTTTTTATTTTCTTTGAATTTTTTATTCGTTATACTAATCATGATTAGGTTAAATAATAATAAATTTCTGGCAGAATGCATTTGTATCTATGGAAGATGTCGTTGAGAGTGTTGGACACTTGAGAAGAATCGGAGTGATTTTGAAGAAATCGTCCTAACTTCGTGAGGTGTGGGTAGGAAGATACATATACAACGGTTGCAGAAAATGTTTCCTGAAGTGATGGAAATAAAAAGATATGGGAGTTTAAAGTTACCGAATCGGCATTTCCTCTGAACTCCATCTGCATTCAGATTTTTAGTACCCCCATTCCATTGATGAAAGACTTGAGTGCGATAAAAACTTGGCGATTACATAGTTAAGCAAATTAAATTACGTGCGGAAATTCTAAATTTCGGATTGCCTTCACGATTCGTAAAATTTTAGGTGCATGTGCTGACAATCGGGAGAAATACTTCCCAGTAATTTTGAGGTATGTGCGTGACAATGCTGTGCCAAAAATTATTCAATAGACCTCCGTATTTCGACTTATTTTATTACTGTGTTCATACCACAGCTTGTGCAATGTTAACGACCAACATTAAAAGTTCCATGAGGTAAATAATTAAAAATGTGTATTTTAGCTACATGGTACGTGAGGTAAATTTATCTTCATTTTGATGGAAGATAACTTGTAACTTCTAGAGGAGAGTAGGAAAGGGAAGCATGTATTGGGTACATGCATGGTCCGGGTGGCAGGAAGGTTCGGGGGGCGGTATCTTGCTCCGTTTGATGGTGGTAACACTCTTCGGTAATTCTCTGAACCCATTCCATTGCCAAGCGAATGTATCCAACCCAGCACGACCTCTCGAGCTGGGTTGGAGACAGTCACTTGTCAACGGAATGGGATCAGAGAATTATTGAAATGTTAATCAGCGTTTTCTTCAAAATTTCCATGTTTTCTCGTGGGAATTTTTCCCCAACTCCTACAGACGTCAAAGGTTTGGTGAATTTAATCATATAGATTTTATGTTGAGTCATGTCTCTGCGGACAGTATCATATCCACAATACTTTCCCTCATATTTCTGTACAGAGAAGCGTCCAAGTTCTCGAAGATATTATCACACTTGTATCTTTTAAAGTGAAATGGAAGAACATAAAAAAGGAATGCATGGCTGCCCCGGGGACCAACATTACGCACTGGCCTTCCGCATCACATTAAAAGACCCAACTATGTATGGTGGGATTCCAGGATTGAAGTGATTATTGCCAAGCAGGGCCAAGGGGTTGTTCGAGTTGATTAAAAATATATGCTGGAAATTACAAGAAAAATTGCCATGCAATTTTTGTGATTTAAAAGTAACAAATATTTGAAAAAAATGTTTAAATAATAATATAATATTATTGATACTAATTATTAGAACTAATATGGAAATCATGCATTTTGAAAATGTCTAAAAATTTCGTAGTGAAGATTTTACCGTGATACTCGGGGGAAAAGAATCTTTTTCTTCTGACACAGGATAATATCACTTTGATACAGTCCAAAAATGAAATGAAGTAAAAAATGAAGATTAAACAAATAAAATTAATGTCACAAGAAACGTACTAAAAAGACTTAGAAATACGGACCCGGAGCAAAATTCTCTAGAAATGGGTAGAAATTTTATTCGCTCGAAATTATGTAAAATTTGTCAATTACAGAAATTTGGACTGCTGGATTGCTCTCCTCCTGCAACTGAACCTCCAACAAAACAAATGATACAACTACTTTTATTTCGCTTCGTAATCTTATGAAAGGCTATTGGGGACACTAACAAGAGTCCAAAGTTCCTAAACCGCTCTCAGTTTTCCAATTATTGTTTACATTTAGGCAAGTGTAGGTGGAAAACTTGTTTTGAGGAGTTCAACACAATGTGACGTATGAAATTGCCTTTGTTTACATAAGATTGTCATGGAAGCTTCTGACCGGGTTTCCTTTCCTGAAAAAACTACATGGTTTACCTACGGAGTTACGTTATTTTTAGTAATCATTGGGATTTTGTAACTATTAAAGTTCACGGAGTCGATGGATGAGTAATCATTGGGATTTTGTAACTACCAAAGTTCACGGAGTCAACGGATAAGCACACGGAGAGTTGTTAGACAGTAGATACTAAAAAAATCCATCATAAAAAATGTTAGCATGGGAATGTCATATGATTCTAAACAAACAACTTACGTTTGTGTTCCCACTCGAGTCAATATTTAAAATGAAGTTTGTGTAGAATTTATTTTTTCAGCTGGTGTGGGAAAAACATCTTAATAGAACACTCACATTGTATTTATAACACTTTTATTTTATTAGGATGAGGAAAATCAAGGGTGAACCCGTTGACCCTATAAAGTTTGATCTTATTGGGATGAAGTCCTTGTTTTTCCTGTACTATCTATGTACTACTTTTATCTATTTTTTATTACTATTTATTTTATCTATTTATTTTACTTTTATTTATTTACCTATGTATCTACATACTACTTTTTACTTCCAAAACATTATGCTTGAAGCTCATATTTTGTAGCAGAAGGTGAGTGAGGAAAAGGGTGGAGAGTGAAATGAAAACGAACGTTCATTTAATGTATTTTGAAAAAGTTTTAAAACTTGAAGTACTTGAACTTTAAAAATTTGAAGTACATGAGAGTTAGCACTTTGGGCAGATTTTAGTGCAATAATTGTGTTACAAAAGCTGGAGCAATGTTATAATGCCCAACATTAAAAGCTTGATGAGGTTAATAATAAAAAGGTTTTTTTTATTTGCGGAACTTACCTGGCTGCATGGTATATACGTGAGGGGCATTAATCCTCATTTTGTCATTTAATCTCCTCGAGGGATTGGAGATAATTTGTAACGCCTTGTGAACATCGAATATTTTTCCTCTCGAGATCCTCCCAAAATTTCAGGTTTGAATTGTAAATCCTCATGAGTCCAGGGAGGGCGGTGAATTTCTAAGAAATCAGAGAAAAAAATTTATTTTTGTGTCTGTCAATTATTTTAAATTTCTAGTATTAATTTGTGACCTAATTACTATGTACAGGGGTCCAATAAGGGTGATAACGATTACATTTTTAGAATTCTCTCACTTAATTCTCAATTATTGTAAAGTAAACTTTAGGGTCCGATTTTTGTTGAAAAAAATGTACTTGCTATACCAGGCTTTGTAATACTGCTCTGTAATAAAAAGCCGGTAGAAACCAGTTTGGGAGGCGGGGATGGAGCAGGTATTGCGATTATACATGGGCAGGGTGACAGGAAGATTCCGGGCTATTTCGAGATCCGTTTGACGGAAAAATTCTTCAGTAATTCTCTGCGCCCACTCTACAGCCAAGCGGATGGGTGTCGAGCTGGGTTGGACACATCCGCAGTTTTCATGAGCATTCGCTTGAGGATCTGAATATTTTCTCTTGGGAATTCGCCCCCTTCTCCTACTGACGCCAAAGTATGGGTGAAATTATGCAGATGGATTTTATGCTGAGACATGTCTGTGGGCCACAGACATGTCTCAGCATAAAATCCATCTCCACCATGTCCACCATGTCCACCATGTCCACCATGTCCACGATACTTGCTCTCATATTTTTGTACAGGGAGCGGTCCAAGTTCTGGAAGATATTCACACTCCTGTCTTTTAAGGTGAGGCGGAAAAACAGAGCGGAGTGGTGAGATTCCAGTACATGTAAGTCATTATATAGCAGAGCCAGCTGATGGTCCCAGTTCATTAAAAATAGACTGCAAATTGTAAGAAAAAATCTAATAAAATTTTAGCAATGAAATGATTTGTTAAAATTAATTAAGAAGAATTTAGAATTTTATAAGTGAAAAATAGTTTTAAAATAAAATTGTTAATTAATTTTTGCTTTGGTGTAAATTACTTGTTTTCCTCGGATGATTGACTTCATGGATGACAGCAGCAACCAAGCAAGCAATCTTCTCGAGAGGGTCGAGCAGATTCTCCAGAACAGGTGTCATAAG
>JAQFXU010003777.1:0-15281 GCA_034693705.1 Spatulosminthurus flaviceps
TGAGCTGAGCGATAATATCTACGGTCTGTAGATATCTGCGACAGCGACTTTTTCCCGAGCGACTTGCACAAAAATCGTAGTCGCTTTCTATGTGAATAGGTAAGCGGCAGCGATTTTACCACTTAATCGCTTAGCGACTGCGACTAATTCTGGGGCTATGCGAAACCACCTTAAAGCTACAATAAGAATGTTCTAATTTCCAATCACCTCTCAGCGTTGGTTCGGTTTTGTACTCCTCAACGGCTACATCGTCTACTGCCTATTTTGCTATACGAAAGACTCTTTAGATATCCTAAAACTTCTGGAAAAAGATATGAACAGCTGCATTACTAGAAATTACTCCAAAATTCCCGAACGCATGAAGCAGTCCCAACTTTACGTTAACAAGCCGTTTTGATTTTGCTAAACCTTTTATTTTATAATCCACATATTCTCTTATTCCAATTTCCTCCCAAAAATGTCTAACTACTCCATTATATTTTCTATCAATAGTTTCTCTGCTGCGGCGTACGAAACTACAAAAGCTGGGGGCCTCATTTGGAAGCAAACATAGGGGCCTATCCACAGAGTTGCTGTAATATGGAGGTAAATCCTAGACATAAAACTACCATTCTTTCACCAAATATAAAAATCCCTTAAAAATATATATCCTTAATTTGGAAACAATGCAGAAATACCCAGCTTGCGAAGAACCCCTTCGGCGCCTATCTCAGAATGGATCGGCTGTCATTTTTGAAAGAGGATGCTTCGAGTATGAGGCTATTCTCACCATGGCTGTGACTGGAATCTTTTTTTTCTTTGCTGGAACTTTTGTCATCAGCTCCATCGCTTGTTGTGTTAGTATGAGCATGATTTTAACCTACGTTGGGGGTAAAGATATCAAAATTGAACAATCCAATCCATTTTTTGATTAGTACTTATATACCATACCGTCTTTTCATCATAGTGCCCCGAATTGTGTCCCCAAATAGTAATAATAATTATTAACTTCTCATCATTATATCCAGACCTGAACTTGTTTTTATGTTATTCTGATACGAACCTTGAATAAAAAGTTTATTATTCATCACCGTGGTGTAAGGTATAAAGTATAAACTGCGGGAAGTTTTAGGGAAATAAAATTACATAGAATAAAGCTATACTGTACAACCGTTCCCTAAGAGATCCCGACACTCTTTAACATTGGTTTTAATGCGCAATGTACATTCTACTATATGTCTACACCTATTAACGTTTTAACGTATAGCACAAGGAAGCAATGCTGGAGCTGGAACTGCGGAGCTGCAGGAGTGAACTAAAAAGAAGTTCATGTGGTGACACAGGAGAAAAGTCAGTGTTCCGCGAAGTATCAAATTGTATAAAAATAACACCGTATGGAGAAAATAATCAGTATATAAAAAATCATCATCTATTATTTTTCTGACATTGTAGTTTTTAAATTGTAATTCCCAGTGATTGCGTATACAAGTTGACTCCAAGAGTATTCACACAAAAAATAAACAATATTATTTTAATAATATTTGTAATGTGTAGTACCATGTAATTTTTCGAATCCAGTCATTCCATTGTATTGTTCCAGTAGAACCAACATCAGTAAAAACTAGTCTGATTTAAGAGAATATTTAAAGTAATCACGGAGAGTTTTGGTAAATAACCTAGTGATTTTTGGGTGAGCATAATTGAATTTCTTGTTGAATGGTCTGACACTTCTGACAGTAATAAGAGACCAAGGGGAAGGGACAGCATTGAAGTTGTGCGTTATGTGCTGGACAAATTTCAGTATTGAAGAAAATCTTTTAATATTGTAAATAAATGAGCTGTAAAAAATAACTTGAACTGTGTTGGCTGTATGTATTTTCATGTTGGAAACTATTTTACTTACGTTATATGTATCGATATTGTTGGTTTGCAGGCTTGGAGTTGAGGAGATCGTGAGATTGGATTAATAGTAGGAAGAAAAGTCAGGGAATCCTGGACGGTTTTATGTTTTTCGGAGCGGATACGCCAGGAATGTTGACAAACATGTTGGATTTCGGAGACGACTACATTCTCGACGAAGACAAATTGTAGTTTGATCAACTTTGGAATCTTAGAATTAAATTGACGTTGTATTGCGTTTTGTAGAAACTCATTTCATATATGGTTTTCCTTTTGCAGTTTTCAAAGCCAAGTTTTAAATGTGGTTTTAATTGTTTAGAGTTTATTTTTCTGCAAAATTGAAATATCAGATTTATGTGCTGTTTTTAGGAATTTTATATTTGAGCCAGGTTTTAAGCCCATCAAGTTGTATTGTTTGGAAGGTAGTTTAAAGCCAGCGTCGATATTTGATGTGAAATTCGTATTTTGAAGGGAGAATTTTTTCTTGATGTTATTATGTTGTAGGAGCATGAGTAGGTTTGATTGTTGTAGTTTGTAGTAAATAGTATTTGTGAGAGAATTGAAAGAGGTGAGTGCTGCGGGTATTGGAAGGATCAGTATAGTTTGGTGAAGAGAGTTTTGAAGAGGTGGTAATGGCGCATAGGAATTGCCCTCATGATTTTTATAGACAGTACTATGAATTTTATGATCATTTGGACCCTCTGTTACCCTTTGGTTCCAATCACGGTGGCACCATGAGTGCTTACGAAGATCGAATGTAAATTATTTTTGTTTCTTTCCTGATTATTTTTCAGATGTATACATGAATTTTGTTTCTGTTGCTTCTAATTTTCAGGGTCTGGCAGTAAGACTCTGGCTTGGGGCTTAATTTAAAGTGTTGTAGAGCAGGAAAAATTCATGTGCAGTTTATTTCTCGCTTCTATATGTTTGCTATTGTTGTTTCTGTATGCATATCTCATATTTATTAGTTCTAAGGAAGGGCCATTCATATTACCAAAATGATCTATTAATCTAATTTCCTATGGAAAACATATACACTAAATTGTAATTTTTCCAACTACGTCGTCTAATTTGAATTTGCTTGGAAATTTTATTAGATATTCCAGTTGTTGTTTCTAATTTTCTTGCTGATTTCGACCAGAATGGGTTATTGTAGTGACCCGTAATGTAGGTACCGTTAAGGGAGCGATTCAATTTCGTATTTATTTTAGGCCTGACGTAGAGCTTATTTCAACATCGACCTCGCAGTCTGATTCTGCTGGGATTACCGTGGAAATAGCAAAGCCTCCTCGATTACCTGAAGAATTAAATACCAATCACAGTTCTTACTATGTTTTCCCTGAAAGTACGGAAACATTAAGTGCAGCTATATTAACTAGTGGAACTCTCAACTCAAATGAAGACCTAAGTGTCAGTTTTGAAAGGGGGTACCCTCCGAACACCGAGAGTCCACTTCCTGCCGGTTTTTTCAATAATGACTCTTTAATGCATTATGATCAAAGTTATCATGTGGGTGTTACATCAAAACCAGATCAACTGCATGCGTCGTATTGTGTCTATCCAGAGTTGGAAATGCTGGAATTGTAATTGCTGTTGTATTAATTATTGTTCTTCGAAGAGTTACATTAATTTTCTGTTATGCTTTTGTTGTCAAATGTTTTCCAAGTTATAGTTGCTTACGCATTTGTTTGACTTTTTAATATATGTGTGGTCTTGTTTGTCGTTTGTTCGTCCTTTGGTGTTTCCGCTTATTGTGTAGGTGGATGTTATTCTGTAGGGTAGGGTATTTCATTCTCGTGCATACGAACGGATGTGAAACCACAAAAAGATAATTTCCGAAGGAATTGCTTTCTATTGGTTTCTGCTAGTAGTCTGAATTCGTAATGCCTTACAGCACTTTTGTTGCAGTATTGGGTGAAGATATTAACTATTTTAGGAACACTAAAATCATTTTATGGAATATCTTAAAACGATATAAGTAAACATTTTGTTGGTATTGTATTTCGGACATGTACATGTTTTTCCCACCGCCTTTGGAGTGGTAATTCAGTGTTTTTTTTCGTATTAATTTTTGTCGATTTGATCGTACACTATATTGATACAGACGTATATATATACATAGAACTAGTTATGAAAAATTAGATGCCAAATAGGAACAGTAATAATTTCGAACTTGTATCTAACAATGCCTTTTTGCAGTGGTGGAAGACAGTTTTGTTTGCTTTGATTATTGTGACGTTGAGATTGAAATTTGAACGGTATTTTGATGGTTTAGAAGCCGGATTAAATAATCAAGTATTTATTACCGAAAATAGGGGGTTGAAGATCACTACTGGGACAGTAACTATAACCAAGGATGAATCAACCAACATGATTGGCATAAGTATCGGCGGAGGAGCACCAAACTGCCCTTGCCTTTACATCGTTCAAGTTTTTGATAACACACCAGCTGCCAAAGAGGGCACTTTGCAAAGTGGAGATGAAATTACTGGAGTCAACACCGTTAGTGTCAAAGGCAAGACCAAAGTTGAAGTGGCAAAAATGATACAGGCAATCAAGGTACCAGTCGAGGGATAAATTACAAAGATGATGTACTCTTTTAACGCTACTGAAAGGTTTAAAGGTATAAAAATGTAAAATAAAACTTGTGTTTCAGGGCGAAGTTACCATTCAATATAACAAATTACATGCGGAGGCATCGCAAGGAAAGAGTTTGGATATTATATTAAAAAAAGTAAAACACCGCTTGGTAGAAAATTTGAGTTCTACCACTGCTGATGCATTAGGTCTTTCCAGGGCTATTCTTTGCAATGATAGTTTGGTGAAAAAATTAGCGGAGCTACAGCGAACTGAGCTTATGTACCGTGGGATGGTGGAGCACACACAGAGGCTGTTGCGGGCATATTTGGAATTATTAAGAGTAGTTAAATTGTTTGGAGAGACGTTTGCTCAAATTGGAGTGCGAGAACCACAGCCGAGAGCTTCCTTAGCTTTTACCCAGTTTGCGGACTACCATCGTCAGATTGAAAAGCGGGGAGTGGATATGGTAAAGCAACTAAAGCCAGTAAGTTCCTACCTATGAGACAGTGTTGCTGTCTTGCTTCTGTTTAAATAAACAGATTTAAATATTACGAAATGTAACTTTAAAAAAAGGATCATAGAAATTGTTTTGTATTTGAAGGTTCTGTCAGACCTAGGGACATATTTATACAAAGCAATTCCGGATACTAAGTTAACAATCGGAAAGTATGCTGATGCAAAGTTTGAATATTTGTCATTTTGCTTAAAAGTAAAAGAGATGGACGACGAAGAGTTCAATTATGCATCCATTCAGGAGCCACTTTATCGAGTCGAAACCGGAAATTATGAATATCGGTAACGTTTAATTTCAGCCTTCCTGTTTTTACAAATAATTGCTATATGTATCTTATGTAATATTAACAAATAACCAATACCATTTCGCAGACTTGTACTACGCTGTCGCCAAGAAGCTAGGTGTCGCTTTGCACAACTGCGGTCGGACGTGCAAGTTAAGTTGGAATTGTTAGACAATAAACACGTCCAAGATGTTGCAGCCCAACTGCAGAAACTATCAAAGGGCTTAGCTGAATTTTATGAAGAAATTCACCGCTTGAGTAACGAAAACGAAAATCTTTTCCCTGTTGAAGTTGATTTGACGGATACTGCTTTTATTTACGATAGTACAATGGAGATTTTGCCACCAGATGAAAATACAGACGAGCAAGAGTAAAAAATGTTGTTTACGCGTAGCCCTACGAATAAAATCTCGATGCACCGTCTGGGAGTCTCTTAATCAGCCTTTCTAATCTCTAGTAATAGTTTATATTTTATATTCACTCATTCTCAGTGTGAAATGACTTCATCAAACCAATCTGTATACAATCATTCCTATGAATTCCTGAAACCTCTAGACTAGGTATCATGCATCCCATACTTTTTGGAAAAATATAACATAAACGATGTCAAAGTAATTGGATTATTCATAGGAACTCGGGGAACGATTACCAAATTCTTAGATGATTTTAGAATTAAATTTGGTCTACCTAAGGAAATGTTAGAGGATATTATCATAGCTGTAATCAGAGGAACGTGTAGAATAGCTCATTTGTATGGTTAGCAAAGAAAATTTTCAAATATGTTGAACCATTTTTAAATTAGAACATGTAATGATTGTTATACTCTGTCGCAAGGCAAATACTGTTCAGTATCAGTATCAGTGTACTATTTCTTTCTCTCTTTAACTCTGAAATGTTATGTTTTCGGTACATTTAAACCATTAGTTTATCGTTTAATACTGCCTTCTCTAACTCTAAGTCAAGTTAATCCTCTAGTCATATCAATTCATCTACCAAAGCACATTATTATTTTTAATTCCAGTAATCTCCTTAAATAGATTTCAAAATTATATGTATTGCGAATTTCCAAGCATCGAATATCGGTTTCCATGTACTTCTTCTATAATAGTTTAGATTCAGGATTCAGGATTATTTATCACTAAAATTTATTGTAGTTGCCTACAAAGAATTAATTACGTCGTACTGAACGTATCTATTTGTTTTAAGTCTTCTTATTGGAAAGTTGTAACGAACAGCTGCCACCTGTTACCTGTGTAATAGCGGATGTGTTTTACCTGTCATCTTTCGATCCTGTTGTGACATAATGGTGCGTAATTTAAAAAATTAAACATACTAGGAATTATTACCGATTGAAGAATTGAATAATAAAATTATATATAAAATAGAACATTAAAGAGCTTGGGGCGTTCATTTTGTTATGATTACATAGTAGTTTAATAAATGATTTCCTGAACCATATGCCGCACTATTCTAAGGCCGCAGCTGCAGGTCTTTGAAACATTTGAAAACCTTTTCATCATACTTTGAGCTTACAGAGACGTTCAACCTTAAAGCGTTGTAAAATGTCACGATGTTATATAAGTTATATAACTGAACCCGTCTGAACCTAGAATTTCATACAATGAAGATTTAAGATGGGACTACATAATCTGAACTTGAATCTTTTCTCTCCAATGTAATGACATTGGAAATGAAATGATGGGGAAGTTTTTATTACGTTGAAAAATTCACCAGCAATTTGTTTGTTTTGTCTCTGATAATAAATAATGAGGCAAATTCTCCATTATATTTCGGAACAGAAAAAATTAATCAGTATGAACTTGCATTTCCAAAAGCTATACCGATATACTAGAGAAAAACCTTTTCCAGAATGTTTCTATCATTCCTTTTGTTTCGAAATTATATTTTGAATGCATCCCATAACTCTTTTCCCGACGCTTCCAGGAACTGAGCAAGCTACTTGACCCCAAACAAGAGTGGAGCAACCAAAGGTGATGCACCATAGCCACTGATCTAACGTCAAGGGAAACGTGAAGAACACTCGGTTGCCGAATTGTATTATTATAATCTGCATAGGAATACATATTGTGTTCAACAATTTGCTTTAAAACTCTTACTCGTCATTACGAACTTCATAGCAAGAGAAATTTTTCACCTGACCCACCAGCGTACCAATCCAAATAGAATAAAAAACCGGATTCCGAAAGATTCCTTTAAAGACATTCCTCTCACCGTGAATTTTTCTTGCATTAATTTCGCTGAATAAAGTCATTATGACAAAGGAATTAAAGACCATTGTCAGGTGAGAGCTAGGTTCTTCTATGATGGTTCCATCATCCAAATTCAGCAAGGTAGGGGCTATGCAATAGAAGTTGAGTAAACGTTCACTGTGGCAGGTGCTATTGTGCTTGTATTTGTAGGATCTATCAGTTTACCCGATGGTGTGGCAATTGGCCAAAATATTTTTTTGTTGGAGAAGCTTGGTGAATTTCGGGAAAAAGTATGAAAAAATTCCTGCAAGCGCACCCCCAACCCCCCGTTTTCATGGCCGCAGTTTAGGCAGTAGGGATCAGGGAGCTCATTCTCAAAAGCAAAATTATCGTAAGTTGCGTCGTAACTGTAAAGTTGCGATAGTTGAAATTCTTAACGTTTTATAAAAATCGTAAGGACAGAAAAAATCTTAAATACTGTCGTAACTTTACGCCTATTAAAAGCTGTCGTACGATCGATATTTGCATTACTTTCGTAGGGCCCCTCAAATCGACAAGTTACGAATTTCGACTTGTTTGTAACTATTTATAGGAAACGAGTTACGATTTTACCCAAGTCGTAAGATTTTTCCTCATCAGCCAATCAGAGGAACGATTACATCGTTCTTAGGTAGTTACGACTACGATTTTCCGGCATTTTAACGATTTTTCTGCAGAATTAGAAAATTGTAAAATCGGAACGTACTCGTACGATTGTTGTCGCAAGCTACTACGATTTCGTAACTTACGAATCGTAAATATTTATTGAGAATGAGGCCCCTGAATTGGATAAAATTCGGAACGTGGGGTTTTAGAGTGATTCTACTGTCATTTCCATGGAAAACCCGGAAAATCGAAGTTCGGAACTCGCTGAATTTGCCTCAAAACCTTAAAGTTTTAAATGTCAACTCACTCTGAAGTTCCAGTTCTGAGATAAAGCAGTGGCCGTAAGCAAAAGGGAAAATTGCCTCTGTCGGGGACCAGGCGGGGGAGCGTGTAGGAATATTTGCGTTATTTTTCCTGATCTTTACCAAGTTTACACAACAAGAAAAAATTTTGGTCAATTCCCGCACTCTCAGGTAAAGTTTATCGTGATCGATCCTACAAATACAATAAGCTCTAATCTATTACAAAATAAAGGGTTAGTGTTTCTATTCACCAAGAAATAAAATTAGAAGAACCACTACACATTGATACATAGAGTGCAGGACAATATTCTGCAACATTATTGGTGATATCAAGGACGCTGTCCTTCCGTAAGGTTTCCGAAGAAGTAGCTCCTCTGTTGGCAACTCTGTGGCCAGTGCTAAGGATGCTAAGGTGTCCATGATTAAATTCACCCACAACATTTGAACAGCCTGTGAAAAATCGATGAAGGAATTAATTTATATATAGTCGAATTAAAACTATTCAAATCAGACAACAGATTTTTTACTTACTTACTTTCAAAGGGCTAGTATTATACACACAAGCTCCAACCATCGCCACCGCCACCGCCACCATTGTGACTGTAAGTTGAAACTGAAGGAATTTTGCAATGCTGTCGTATACATTCCTACCCCACATTACAGCTTTCACTATGCTTGTGAAATTATCGTCTGTAAGAATAATGTCCGAGGCTTCTTTTGCTACGTCTGTCCCTGCGATGCCCTA
Source organism: Spatulosminthurus flaviceps (assembly GCA_034693705.1). Classification (NCBI taxonomy): domain Eukaryota; kingdom Metazoa; phylum Arthropoda; class Collembola; order Symphypleona; family Sminthuridae; genus Spatulosminthurus; species Spatulosminthurus flaviceps. Next base: position 9,158 of record JAQFXU010003777.1, read on the forward strand.
AATATATAAATGCTAGCATCAGTTGCCTCACTTAACCTTCTTCCGATTTAGTCGACACGAGCTTTTTACCATGGCGAATCCTACGTCCGCTTTCTTCAGGGCAGGTCCGTCATTAGTACCATCACCCGTCACAGCTACAACTTCGCGACTTTCACTTACCTACAATTATTAACTGAAGCTGGATACAAGTATTTCTGACCTTACCAAGTTACCCTTATCATTAATAAACACGGCTAATGTCGAAAAGAATTATATTAATACAAAAATTTTATTGTTATGTTTTTTGTCCTTTGCAGATTGATCTTACATGTGAATCAATAATTCCTTTCACCAGTATATATTTATCCGTGGGGGAAGACCTAGCCAGTACTCGTAATGATGGCCATACATTATCCAGCAACTCTTGCTGAACTTCACCTGATTCGTCTCTAATTTTAGCATTGAACTCCTTCCCCTCCATGATGATGCCAGGATCCCCTGGTTTTAAAATGCCGCATTTTGTAGCAATTGACCGGGCGGTATTCACATTGTCACCCGTTACCATCCGGACAGTTATCCCAGCTCTTTGTACCTTCCTAATTGCATCCGGCACCTAATAATTCCAATAAGAAAAATCAGCCAACAATAAGATACTAACAGCGTTTGATCTATATGCGAAAGTACAATTCCATCAGAAATAGTAATACAATCGACAAACCTCCGGTCTGACGGGGTCTTCTATACCAACTATGCAGATACACGTAAGGTCTTTGATTATGTCATCCTCGTCGCTCCAGTTTGGTTCGGATCCGACATTAACCTTAAATTTAGCGTTGTAAAATTTAATTTTTGTATATTTACTTGCAAATATGGACCTGAGAAGGAGAACTTCTTCCACATCTAATTCTAGTATACACTATCCGCAGTAGCAAATTTAAGCGTGCATGTATAAATGCTCACTAACGCTTTTCTTATCCACTCAATCAGAGATAGTAGTGGCGAGAAGATCAGGGCACATCAACTAAAAGCCTTTGGCTAAAGCACTTGAGCATAAGTGAGAAAACGTACAGCGGTACAGCCAGGAATAGCTTTTTTGCTTGAGGACTTGCCCTGACTGCTCATTAGTTCCCATTCTCCTTGGAAGTTAGAAATTGTTAACATTTACTTACATCATTTTTTCCACCACCGCCAAGCACAAAATCCTTGTAAGCAATAGTAATAGTCCGAAGAGCATCCTCCGCCATCGGCTCTATAACCGTTTTCACCAACTTAGTCTGCAGGTCTGCGGTCAAAGGTTGTAACTCGCCATTGTTTAACATTATCCAACTGCACCTGGAATTATTTTTATAATAACATGAATTTCCAGTGGTTGCACGTTACTGAAGGAATGGCAATGCTGAATCGAACTTGGTCATTATGATTTCCGAAGCGCCTTTGCAAAACAAGCGCCATCCCCCGCTGTCAGGTAACTGAATGACAGAACTCATGGACTTTCGAACAGAATTGAAGGTATATACATAAACAAAAGAATTTTCTGGATGAATTTTTCTGGCCTCTTCGTAGTCTCCTCCCATTTCGAGAATAAAACCGAGAAGAGCGCACTCTGTCTTGTTACCAATTTGTTGGGGCATACTACCCACTGTGCTATCAACTGTCTGTTTCAACCGAAATCATGTATCAAGAAACTGTAGCTACTGACTATATGAAGTTAATTTTTTTTATTCGAAGTACTTGCCTCCACTCTAGAAGTAAAAGCGCAGTTCAACGGAATTGCTTCCTGAATGACTGTTTGAATATTTTCAGGAAGATCTGTTAACTTGGGGATCTTGGTTTGAACAGCTCCATTTATATATACTCGAACTACCGTCATCCTGGAAATTAGAAAATAAAACTAGAATGACTTCAGTAATGCAAGAGTTTCGAATTTAGACAATTAACGTGGAAAATATCCTTTCGTTTCAATTATGTCACTTAAGCATATAACCTATTTGTCGTCAAAGTTCCAGTTTTGTCAGAACAAATGGCAGTCGCATTTCCCATGGTTTCACATGCGGAGAGATGCCTTACCAAATTATTGTCCTTCAGCATTTTCTGCATTAAAATTAATTCATTATCCTCTTACACCCACAGATATTATTAAATCTGTAGTATTAAGGTTTAGCTTTTGTATTCTTGTTTTGTTTAAAGATTTGCGTTGTTTTAACCTTGACAGAGTACGCGAGTGCTAAAGTCACAGCCAGGGGAAGTCCTTCGGGAACAGCTACGACCAAAATAGTAATTCCAGTGATGACAAATTCCACAAATTTGGACAAATGTTCGTTGTGCCAATCTTGCTTTTCTAAAATGTAGCGCCTTACGCAGAACTGGACGAACATGACCAACACGGTTATTCCAGATGAAACCATTCCTGAGGAGACAAAGTGAATACGTATATAACGAATAAAGCAAATACAATTGGAACCAAATGCTACCAATTATCCATCCCACCACACGGAGTTTAGAGTTGCTATTACTTAGCATTGTCCTATGTAATTGAATCTCTAATAGATATTTGCTGCGCTTTAGTTTTTTAGTTTACTTCCCAGCCTTCCTTACCAAAATAGCCGATTCGGAGTGCCAATACTGCAAGTTTCTGCTGCAGCAGCGATTTTTCTCCATCTTGTTCTTCCTCAACACTTGACTGCTTTGGCTTGCTGGATCTTTTTGAGGCATCTTTTGATGCTTTCTTCTTGCTTTCATCGGGCTGGGGCTCTTTAGGGGTTTCTGTTCAAATGCAAAAAATGAAACATTGACTACATTGATCATTACTGTGGGATAGTACCTTTTTCCTGTTCTGCTGTGGCTCCAAGCAGAGTCAGGATGATTCCAGATTGTGAATTAACTCCTACAGCAGTGATAACAATTTTGCCACTTCCTTCCATTACGTGTGTTCCTGCGTTGGGTTTAACATTTCTATACTGTAAACTTATAACTTATCCATATTTTTTCATTCAGTCTTAGTAATTCAAATCGCCAAAAAGAAATTCTACCTGAAAGCACCATGGGGTCTGCTTTCTGGTCTTTCTTGACATGGTCGGACTCTCCAGTTAAAGAGGATTCGTCAATCTGGAGATCATTAGAGGCAATCAAGATCCCATCAGCTGGGATTAGATCTCCATATTTGACCTTGTAAGTAAAGCAGTTAGATTTGCAAACTTTTTAAAAAGTTGGTAAAATTAATTTTCTTAAAATCATAGGTTCCACGGAAAATGAATTTACAGCATTGTTTCGTAATTCAGCTGATGTAAACATTTACCTGACAAATGTCCCCAACAACAATGTCGAATACACTGACATTAATACTTTTGCTATCTCGAATTACAGCAAAAACATGATTGCCCTCGACTTTTTTCTGCAGCCCTCGAAACTGTCTTTCTTTGCTCCAATCATTGAAGGCAGATATGAGAACTACAATGGCGACACAACCGAAAATGGCCACGCTATCAATCCAACCATGGTCTTCATCTTCAGGCCCCACTGCATTTGATGGTTTTTCTGTTCCCGTGTAATGATCCACTAGCCAAAGTATCAGAGAAATTAAGGACGAGCCCAGGAGAAAGAAAAGGACGATGTCCTGCAACGCTTCCCAAGCTAACATCCAAAAGGATTTGGAGGCTTTCGGAGGAATTTCATTCTTACCGTAGATCTTCTGGCGAAGTTTAATTTCTCCAGGGTCATTGTGGATCCCTTTGGTAAATTGTTAATTTAATAATGTACTTAGAGAAAGCTTCAAAATGGCCGTATAATTCAAATTCAAGGTAACCAAAAAATGACACTTGCCTGTAATTTCTGATGTACATAATTTTATACAAATTTCGTGCACTCCGCCATAACTGTCAATTTTTTCAATAGCTTCCCCTCGACGCTCTTCCATCAACTCCCTTAGTTGTTTTAAGGATATCCCAAAGTCTAAGCCGGATCTCTTGGATTTCTTTGACAGGTTGCTGACAGCACTCACTTTGGAAGCAATGTGTTTCACAGCATCCACCATCCCTGGAATTTTCTCCTTGGAACCTTGCGCACTCAACATTGCTTATCTAAACGATTTTTGCGGTACAAATACAAAGGGAGCCAGAGTTTAATCTATACCTGCAGCAAATGCAGTAAATAAAACCGTTACTTTTTATGGGAATCATAACATTTTTAATTTTAATTTTCAGCCTGTAAAAATGTTTTATCGCATAAGGTTTGTCTCAACGATTCGCTGAGCAACGGGACTTGGGAAAACAAATGCAGGCGCTTGCATGACAAGACCCGGTGAAAATGTTTGAAGAACATCGCTTTAAATTCGCATGCCTCTCCTGTTCTAGTCAGGGTGAATGATGAATTCGAAAAGGGTTTATGGATGAAGTCGCTTAGCGACTGCGACGAATTTAGGCTATGCGAAACCAGCTTAAACGCGGTATCGAATCGATACAACAGCATATCTAGAAAAATAATTTGTCTATGCAAAAATATCTGAGCCATGAATCAAAAAAAAGTATCAAAAATAATTATTCATCCTGCTTTTATCCGCAGCTATTCATAGAATCATAGTTGGTTTATTGTTTCATCACTAAAACATTTTACCGTCCTTTACATTTTGTGAATTTCTATGTATCTGCAACTTTGTGTTGGTGTTGACAGATAAAAAGTTGCCAAAGTGGAAAGGAATTTATTAATATGAAACTTAGCTGGTTTCGCACGAAAAACGCTATGTAATTATTATTATAATATTATGTACTGAAAATGAAGGCTGTAAGTACTTCAGCAAAACATGTTTACATATTACCTCTTGCCTATATATGGGGGATTATGGATTTTTAACGGCTGCCCTGAGTCCCTGAGTGTCTAAACTCTAAACGGCAAATATGGATTGGTCTCAACCTCACAATCAGCCATTGTCAATTTAAGTAATACAAGACTTCCTGGCTTGCGTGGCTTTCAAGTTGAAAGGCGAACTAGCGAACAATCTTCCACATTGCATATTGCTCCAGCCCAATTCCAAAACGCTAGGGTTTCTTGGATTATCCTATGTAGTCCGATTGTGTAAGACTTAGATAGTACGTTCACACATCTTCTTCCAATCCGATATCCGATTGCTTGCAATTATTATATACAGACACAATTTGTGGTTGTCGGTCTGGGAAGGGATAAGGCAAGGGTCCGATTGGGCGCCGAAAACCAAATATTGCAAGCCTTTTTTAGTCCAATTACATTAATGACCATGTAAATACATATGACTGACTGTACGACAGGTCAGAGTGAGATAAAGGATGTAAATAGAAAGACTGAGACTGAACGAATTCCATTAAAATTTACAATCAAATTAGGCCATAATAGAATTGTTTTAATAAAAATCCATGGTCTTATTTATTTATGACTTATATTATTAACACAAAACATAATAAAAGGGATTGTTATATTGGTGTGTATTTTTATATAATACGAGATACGAGGTATTATAAATAATGATTTATAATGCCGGCATTTTTGCATTTTGGTATTATTTGCCTCATCAGGATCAGGAAGGACACCTCAGCATCAGGTCAGTCAGGCAGGATTGAATGCGTAATTTAATCAAATAATAAAAAAAATAATCAACATCAATAATTTTAGTAATAATAATTATTATTTTTGCCGGTTTTTCACTGATTTGTTTATTCAGATTTGCATAATTATATATTACTAGAAATTAAGCCATCCGCTGATGCGGATGGGAATCTCCACTTGATGAGGATAAGATAAAATCTGCCGACAGTGTGCATTAATAATATTGCAAAGAATTGTTTTACATATTGCTATCCGCAGATGTGGATGGTGTTATTAATAATCGTTTACAAAAATCAAAGAATTTCTGTGTAAACACAGTTACGCGTGCTGACACAACCGTTTATGTCACCTTGGTTTTCACATGATAGAATAACCATTTTTATATTTTCCTGAGTACGTGCTCTTGACATTCCTGTATACATCTGACCATGCGTGAATACAGGTTTAGGTAAGAAAATGCCAACTTTATTAAAACTCTGTCCTTGTGACTTGTTTATTGTCATTGAGAAGCTGAGCTTTACGGGAAACTGCCTTCGTCTTAAGATAAACGGATATTCACCCTCGTTTGAAGTAA
>JAQFXU010003778.1:0-15280 GCA_034693705.1 Spatulosminthurus flaviceps
TCACATTGCTTCAAAAAGCAAATTTCATTTGGTCGAAATGAAGGGCCGCCAAATTGGTAAAAGGCGCCGTTGTGCACCTGTGTGACTTGCCATGTGCATGTATATGTATGTACGTAGTATGTGAAACCATTGTATTTTCTCGCACTTCAGTTATAAACAGGCTAATATTACAATCCAAACATATTTTATGCTGGACTGGCTCCCTTGATAGTATAAATCAGGGAAATAAAGGGTTTTTGGAGAAAGTGCTAGGGTAACATTGTGCATACACTACTGGAACGAACATACATATTTTAGAATTTCTTTGAATATTAAGCTGTCATAAAAAATAAGTACATTTACCTTGAACGGTAACCCTGGAACCGAATAGTACGAAATACAAGTAAAGTGTTTTTTATTTATATGAAAGGAATCAATGTTGGATTTTTTTTAACAAGAGGAATGGATTTTTGAGTGAGTAAGTAAATAAGTAGAAAGGAAAAACAGAGGCATTGCTATGGAGAGAGAGAAAGAGAGAGAGGAAGAAAGCATTTTACTTTTAAGTTTTTCTCTTTCAGCTCCTTTTCGCTCTGCTCTAAACAACTGCAACTAGCAATTTCGCTCTTGCCCAATTTTTCCTGTATTTAATGTATATATATATATACATATATATATGAATATACACATTATCTCAGCCCTGGAAACTAAATACAACAAATATATATATATATATACACATATGCATAGACTGATATATAAATGCTGAACAATTTGTACGCAGTCCCAAGCCATCACATTGTGCAAGCTCTGTGATGGTGATAAAGTGTAGTCTGAAGTCATAATTCCAAGTAAATGTTACGATCATTAATTATTCATTTAACCAGCATGCCGTTGTCTTGGAGGTGAGCCGAGTAATTTATTAATTATTCAGCTTATTTCCTTCTGGCCAGGCTAAAAAGTGTACTTAGCTTTTTCAATAAACGCTCTATATATCTATAGCTTGTGTGAGATATTTTTAATGGAAAAACTTGCTAAAATTGTAAGCACACACACACATAAATTCATTTATACTTTTCCCTGCCCTGGAAATGAAATACAGGGTGGAGAACTCAGAGGCTCTTACCATGAGCAGGTATACCAGATACACCGGAGTTTTTACAATGCCTTTGAGTACCTATACACTGGACAGGTATGCTCCGACACTATATATAATGTAATTCCCACTGAGATTAAATGTTTCCATGTTTTCATCCCGACAGGGTCAATTTAACTCAAGTTTACATGGTGTGTGATAAATCTTTATTTGAAACTGGCACACGTTACAAGGGCCTGTAGCATCCAAGAATGTGATATTAATGCTTTACGATTGGGAGGCTGACAATGAATTAGTTAACATATTTACAAATCAGTATAGAGCAATAAGAGCAATGTATGTATCTAGGGATTGGGCAACAGAATTTTCATTGACATTGAGTAGTATTGACTTATTGGTACAGAACCAACTTATTTTTTGCCAAAAAAAAGTGGGCTAATGAGAATGGAACTCCTCATGGTAAAATCAATATCTTTGCCATTTCCACTGCTCCTCGTATACCCTTTTTCTTTACTGCAACACTGGAGAGTGAATGGGGTAGGCGAGAGTTTAACTAACTCATACTTAATTATTGCGAAAATTAACTTGAGTAATAAATGTGCTGAAATTTTAGGAGTAGGAGATAAATTAATTTCCAGGAGGAATTCTACTTAATGGAAGCGATGCAGTCAGCTTTTTATTTACAGTTTAGAGCTCATCATACATGGTTCTTTGACTTTAGGACTTTGAACGGCTCGAGCGAAGACCGTAATTAAATGCAACTTATAGCATAGCCATATAGGATTCCCTCTGTAATACATTGTTTGTTTATGGGAGTGTATGCAAGTGTTGTATATGACATGCATATAGATACGTATTAAAATATGTGTAATCAGAAGCTTTCCGCTATTTAATTTAGCTCTTCACTCTTGTAATGTAGTATTTAAGCCACATCATACAAGTATGCATATGTATTCATATTCCAGTAAATATTTGTAGAGGACGGGAAAAAATTTTGAGTGGCTCAATATCACTGAATAATTGATTCTTGCAATCTAAAAGTATAAGTTGCCAATATATACTGTACAGGATCCCCACTACGGACACGTTATGAACATGCTTATAGCCACGTTTGTACTCGCGCCCTCTACTTTGATTAAATGTTGTACTCCTTCCTCCACCTGTCAACTCATGATCCATGATCCATCAATGACTTTCAAGTATTTTAAGTGATGCACTTACTTTTAGAAAACTCATCGCCTGTATTATTCTTTGAAGCTAACCAAAATACCTATTGATTTGAAAAGCACGTGCATCATATTTCCAGCTTTTAAACCACACAAGTAACATTAGATATTACCAATTATCGTGAAGTCTTCTTGGGAATTGTGAGGGACGGGAAGTGGAGAACCGCAAGAGCAGAAATGTATTGGAATATAAGACAAATTACTCTATTTTCCATGGGTTTGTCAATAGATTTGCGTTTCCTTAGGTATACTTACATGCCATTGACGTAGGGAATTGTGTTCATTGGAATTATTGTATCGGCTTTTGTTAGTAAAATGTATTAAATTATTGGGATTTTTAAAGAACCAATTGTGTGTTACTTATTGATTTTGATTTTAGAGTAACTTTCAATGAAAGTAAACCTGTGGCTTTTCACCTGTACAAGTGATTTCATATGGGCGTGGGCTGTCACTTTATTATTAACTTGAATAAGTAGCAATTCGGTGTACAATACACTCCGTATGAATGTTTACTAAATTTTTAATTGATGGTGCAATTATATAATTTTACAAAACATATGTACAGCGCAACAAGTTGGATGTTTTCATTTCTTCTGCATTATTACTATGTAAATACTCGGCGACCGAAAGAATTTCAAATGTATAGCTTGTTTATGACAATACATGGTATGTTCATCTCTTACTAATACGTAAATACTGTAAGAGTTTATATGTACAACCAAAGGGGGAAAGGAAACCTCGACTCGCGTATGTATCTATGCAAACAGTCAGTGAGAGAAATGACCAATTTAATATATTGTAGATTTTATATTTGAATAATTTATTGACTTTTAGTTATTTATTTGCTGAGTATGGGAAAAATTGGGAGCATATACAAAATACACAGTCGTGTATTTTTAGAAATTTCCAAAAACTAATAATAATTATTCTAACAAGACAAAAGAATTGTATGTACGTCGCTGTCAGCTGTCACATGTGCAAATATGTCTGTATACAAATGGTCTTTTAATTAATAGTAGAAAAATAAAGCTGGAGGAGGCTAAATATGATACCTGTACCTCTTTAACTCTCCTCGCACTCCATGAGAATTCAAGTGCAGAAAACCATTAATGTACAAATCAATACGTGGGCACCTGTAGTTATTACACGTAAGAGTGCTGGATGCTAAGCAATCCTTCACCGTAAGTCAAAATGTGGCCGTCTCAGTATATTAATGTGCTGGCGTTTATTATTATTAATTCTGCCAGTAAAAGCACTCCAGTGCAGTTCCATAAGAACACAGCTTATTCTGAGGACTTTTCCTGCAAGTGAACTTCGTTGGAGAATATATACAGGAAATCTGCGGACCAATTCTCAGTGACGACATAAAATCTATGAGATGGATGTTGGGAGTAGGAACTATTAAATTAATGTAAATAAAAGTAAGTATTTAGAAGTAGTGCTTTAATTGGGAAGTGCATTCTGAAGTTCTACAATTGGCTGCTTTCCTATGTTTGTATTATATTCAAGGGGAAGTTGGTAGTTTGGTAGAAAAAGTTTTAATGAAGAAGCAATGCATACACAATTACATATATCATTTTTACAGTGTGTAAAGTATACACACATCTGCATGAAAGTATGCATAATAATTAATAGTATAAACTTTGATTTTAGAACAAATGCGAAAGTAAGGCAGATTACGGAACGTGTGGCTAACAATAAATTCAGTTTATACAACAGGACAAAAGCCAATTAGCTTAATTAATTCAAAGTTCTAATAGGATTACATGGATTTGAAAGTCAGTACAAATTTAACTGATTTATTTACCAACCACACTACATCACCGATTCCCCTTTTGCAAATCGACACCTCCTTGATTATGAGCTTGTCGCCCTCTTAGGGAAATAGTAATTTCTATGACGACCTTTCTTTAAAATCAGCTTATAAGGGAAATTTATACAGTCTGGTTAAATAATTACATAAGAAAAAGAGTCTGTAACACCGGTAACGGCATTTGTATTTTTTTTATTATTCGCCTATGTGGAAGTCTCTCAATTAATAGTGTGTGCTGGGTCGCTGGGTGACGGTAATATTAAATAGGTTAATCGGATTTTGAAAGCAAATGAAGGTAAATTGAATGTTGCATGATTTATCCGCAATTCCTGATTTCGTGTGGGTGTGCGAGTAGAAAAAATAATTGTGAGTGTGTAGATGCTTTGCATAGTGTCTGATACTCCTCGTAGGTAGCAATATTTAGGCTCTTTCGGAGAATTATTAGCGAGCCGAAGGAAACTTTTTCAGGCATGAGATTTATTTGGTTTAGTTTGGGTGGCGTGAGAAGTTGAGTCACTCATGCCATGCTCACACTTACGCTTATCGACGTAACAGCATATACATAGATTCCGAGAGGCGGTATGTACAGCCTTGGGATCGTTATTTCACTCTGCCGGGTAAGACATATGTCAGGAAGAATGCGTTCAATCTACCTTGTAACTTTGAGAGGTTCCAGTTCCAAAGTTATGCTATTGGTGTCATTTTATGGCATGTGTTTTTGCATATCAAATCTATTCTATAAAACTGTCAACTTCAATATGCTTCCAATGTTTTAACTAATTTCATAGAGTTTGAACAACTTTTTGGTCCTTGAAATTCTCTCGGTCTGTGTACAAAGCTCTCTCCCCTCTACTCCTGCTTACTACATACCAGAGTAAGTGTACATAAGAGAAAGCAGGGAAAAAGAATCGATAAGAGAATTTCTCTATTTTCATACTTACCAATGAAGCTCTAAAATTATTGTGGAGTATAACAACCGGTTTTTCAATTTATGATAATGTAGACAGGACTGTCCAAAACGGGCACTTGAGCAACAAGGTCCCTTTCCTTAAACTTTGTCAATTGTTTTATTTTTTTGCTTATTGTCTGGCCATAGTTTGAAAGAATGTCCGACGAGCTTCAAAACTATAAAGTACTTACAATCAGTGCAGGGACTAGCAAAAATATAAAAAATTCCTTTAAACTTTTCTCAATTATACTGGGGCACATTTCATATGCGTGATTAATACAGTTAACCTTTTTCGGCCTCATTGGATTTAAAATAGGTAAGTATGAAGCATATTTGTTTTCTCTTTACTGTGGCAAAAGCCAGGAAACCCCAGAGAATTTTCTTAAGTGCATCAGCACCTTTGAATATAAGCAACCAAATTAACCCCAGCCGTTTTGCTTCATCTCCTGCTCTCCTTATCTGCTCACTGTTACTCCACATTCTCAATGTTAAGCGTTTTAGCATGTTTAGGTGAATAGCAGCAGCGTGTGCAAAGTCGACTTAAATAAAGCAGGCTCTCATGTATAACCCTGAGACCCACATTGAACATTCTACTCTTACTCTTGTCTATACAATACCCAGGTTTTGTATGATTCCTCGGTTCATGTTTGATTTCTAAACAATCACCAGCAGCAACCTTTGGAACGTTGAACAAAACTTTTTGTGGTAACCACATTGACGGCCAATCTACCGTAATTGCCTGCACAAAGCTCACTCAACTTACTACGTTTATGGAACTTACACATGCATACTCGAACGAGCTTGATTTCCCTTAGCATTTAGAATCAGACTATATTAGGGCTATATCCTCGGAAATTATGACAATTATTATTATTACACTTATCCCTCACAATCAGGTGCTTACAATTTAAAATATTACCTATATAGTCGTTTGTCGTCAGTAAATCTAAACCGCGACTAGTCTTTGTAGATACTATAAAATGAGGACTACTGATTCAGAAGTTCGGCATAAACACGTGTACTTACATATAGAATGTCAATGAAATAATGGTTACGTGCGAAATTACTACAACACCAGAGGAATGCTAACAAAAGGTATTCAAATCAGGATTTCTGAAAATCCTGGAAGTTAATTTATCATTCAGGTTAGAGTTCTATTGAGAAATAGGAGATTGCTATTTACAATAGAATAACAATTTCCACCAGCTGGATATCTCACCAAGTATGTACATTACATATCCACACACACAGAGGATGATGGTGTGAGCAATGTGAGCATGTATGAGTAATAAGCGTATGGTGAGTAAGTACACTGCACCTCATGAGTATTACAATCTGCGTGAATGAAGTACACTATTAACTATACTCCGTACAGTCTCATCATTATTCACAGCACTCACATCCTACCACATTTTTTAGCATAAAACTCCGGATTGTGCGTATATGTAAGTATGGCAAGAAATGTAAAAAGCAAGGAGGCTCTGTGATTAAACAAAAATCCTCAAGAAATACATTCACGGATAGACAACCGCATATACTACAGCGAGCCATTTAATAGCTTTGTAAAAAGCTAGACAAATATGTAGGTACTAGACAGACATTGCAGTTCATTGCGGTGCAGATGATTTTCTGTGTAGGACTCACTAGGACACATGGGCATAACAGATACGGCACGGGTGTCACTCCTAAGGTATCAAAGGGTAAATCTCCAACGCTACAGAACCCACGGCTCTTTTATGTTACTCACTGCTGATGTCTGACCGTATATGAATTAGATGGTCTGATGTTCCATAATATTCTTTTATTGTTAGCATTCATCATATTATTGCAGTTCGTAACTTCCAGCTAAAAGAATGTCAATTGAGAAAAAGTATTCTGTGAAATGCCCTATTATTACAGCTACAAACCCGTGTAAGTTACTACAGTTGTGTCTATGCCGGAGCCAACTCTCTCTGATATAAAATGCTATAGAAAAACATACACTTATATCTCTACCTACATTGTTTATTCAGTGGTTTTTATCAATGGTACAATATCCTACAATGGTTCTTAAGCACAATTCCCTATTCCCCAGCTTTTCACAGCAGTTTATGTATGTACAGGTCTCCTATGTTTACTCGTATGGACTCGGGATTGTATGGAGCAGTGCTCGTTAGTCTTCCCGCACTGGATCTTTCTAACTTATATAAAAATATACTGCTCTGAATTGGTGATTGTCCTTCAATGATTCCACAATTCCTGTCCATTTAATTTCAACAATGATAGTTTACAAATGAGTACAAAAGCATGGAAAGAAAATACTCCAAGTTCTAACTTTTTGAGAGGTTCGCTAATCAAAACAGGGTTTTGAAACTGTCGAATGATGAAATAATCCAAAAAAATTGGATTTTTTAAAGCAAAAATGAGTGTGGTACGGATCAAATGAGCTGGAAGAGGATTATAAGGGGAAATAAAAATAAAGACCTGAACGTAGACTGACCATGGACATGTTTTGTTGCAGAGAAATTGGAATTTGGTTGACGGGGCAAGGATTGGATTGGGAAGTAGTGCTTGTGTGTGTGAGAGAGAGGAAGGGATAAATCATGTAAAGACTGACAAGCACTCACTAAAGAAATATATTGAAGGATTATTGGAAAGGGAGTGGAGGTGGAGTAAGGGAGTAGGGCGAGGGAAGTTTGAAATACGCCGCTTTACGGAACTCGGGCTTATTGATATTTTTGAGGAGGGGGCAGGCAAGCAGAGGAGAAAACTGACGGTGAAGTAGAATCGGGGACGTCCAGAGTGACGGGAGGATTTCGGGTACGGAAGGAGACACCCATACCAGAGGAAATAATCAGTCGGGTCCTAAACACCGATAGTTGGGCAATTCCAAAGTCGTCGTCGTTAGCAACAATGGAGAAAAATTCGGAAATTGTGGAATTTTACCGGAATAAAAGTATATTTGTGACTGGAGCAACTGGATTTGTGGGGAAGGCGACTGTGGAAAAACTCCTGCGATCATGTCCCGACATCACCAACATGTACATTTTAATAAGACCGAAATCCGGTTCGGATGTGAAATCTAGGTTGGCGGAACTGCTGGATAATTCGGTGAGAAATAATTTTGGGCTCTCAGTTGTTTAAATACAATTGATTTTTTGTTTTGTACTGGTGAGTGAGTGATTTTTTTAATAGCGGAAAGCCTTCATTATTGTACTTGAGAGTGTGGGTGGAAATTGGGGACAAAATTTTATTTAGATGGAGTTGTTGTATGCTCAACCCCATGGAGGTGTCTGGAATCGTATGAGACCTTATAGGGTTGTTTTTAGATTTTGTATAGTGAGTTTTTTGTGGCTGTTGGAATTAATATTATTTATAATTAATTACAGTTATACGATACATTGAGGGAAGAAGATCCTGCAGCATTAACGAAAATCATTCCTATAGCTGGAGACATCACATTACCTGAATTGGGTATCAGTGAAGAGGATCAAACAACGTTATGTGACAATGTTTCTGTTGTTATACATTCTGCTGCGACGGTTAAATTTGATGAGAAGCTTAAACTGTCCATAAATGTAAATGTTTGCGGAACGCAACGATTAATCAGCTTGTGCAAGAAAATGAAAAATCTTGTTGTAAGTGCAGTTAAGATAATTCTAGTGGGGAGTGTAGATGAATGAATTTTGACAGTAGTAGAGATCAGTTGTTCATCTTAAATTATGGACCAGAAACAATCCATCATTTAAGATGAACAACTGATCGGTTATGTAGTTATTCGTCAGAATTAGTCTCCTCAATTTCAGTTTGGACATTTTTACATTCGTCAGTAATTTATTTTCTGGTTGTACAGTTATTCGTCAAAATTAGTCTCTTCAATTTGAATTTGGACATTTTTACATTCGTCAGAATCACAATTCGTAATCAGTAATTTATTTGGTCAGAAGTCAATTTTGACACTTCGGGGTTTTGAATCAGTCATTTAATTTAATTAAATCATTTAGTGAAGGTTAGGTTAAGTCCCAATCTTAGAAAAATGATTCATTGAAATTGAAGTAGTGGATTAGGTTAAGTGCACAATATTACGTTTCCTATTAATATCCTAATTATGAGAATAATAATTATTATTATCAATTCAGATATTCGTCAAAAGTTGCGATTGACTGAATAATTTACTCTCCAAATGAATTCCTGACAAAAGAAACTGTCGAAATCTGTCTTGTCCAAATAATTTTTGACCAGATCCCAGGAATCCTACTTTTATTCGTTTTAAGATTCTATTTTGTCTGAATTTCCAGGCTCTGGTTCATGTTTCAACTGCATATGCCAACTGTGAACACGTTGAAATCAAGGAGTCGATATACCCTCCTCCTGCTGATCCACACAAGCTAATTGAAAGTGTACAGTGGATGAATGATGATATTGTCAACACTATAACACCACAGTAATTGGAAATCATGTTTTTAAGCGTAAAGTGAAATTCGGTGGGTTCGCGTGTGTTTGGTGTATGGTTGGTTGTGTGGTATGTTTATTGTGACAATTTTTTGTTGCTTTCCAGGCTTATAGGGAACAAACCGAATACATACACCTACACCAAAGCGTTAGCTGAACATTTGCTCAGCGAAGAAAATGGGTCCCTTCCAATTTGTATTGTACGTCCATCGATAGGTAAGCTTTTTCGTTTCACGATGTTATTTTGTAACGAGTCATAAGGAAGCTATAGGAAGGATTAAAACGCCTCAAGTTACAGAGCATGTGAGACTTTATAAATTCCCCAATTTTTAGTCACTGCCACATTCAAAGACCCTGTTTGTGGATGGGTCGACAATATAAATGGACCCACCGGGTTGATAGCAGCTTGTGGTAAAGGTGTTCTCCGGACTCTGTTGTGTCATCGAGAGAAGGTTGCTGACTTGATTCCGTTGGATTATCCTGTCAACTTAATAATTGCTGCCGCGTGGCACACTGGCAGTACAAGGTAATGTGTAATGTTGATGTAGATGAAATGAGTAATAATGTCGTTGATTGTGATTACAATAATTACGAAGGTTAGTGTCATTTTATCTTTATCAAACGTACTCTTTTTTTGATAAATAAGGCCAAACAGCATCACAGTGTACAACTGTTGTACTGGACCCAACAATCCATTGCTGTGGGGGGACCTAGAACGTTGGGGATTTAGGTACTTAATCAACAACCCTCTGAGTGACGTTTGGTGGTACCCTGGCGGATCGTTCAAGCATAACCGTTTGTGGAATACCCTCAATGACTTCGTGATTCATTACGTTCCAGCTTATTTAATGGATGTTGCAGCCCGAGTTGCCGGCAAAAAACCCATGTAAGTTAACTTTAAATATTTTGTAAAAATGGTTTTCCAATAGGGCGTAACTTGTGCTACCACTCCGTGTATTTTTTCTAAGAATTCAAAAGTGTATTTGTCATTTCCTGGTTCAAAGAAGCGATTTATTCACCGGTTTTATTGTCTTTGTCACATTTAGAATGCTCAAAGTTTACCATAAGCTGAATAAAGCTGTAACCTCATTGGAATACTTCACCACTCATGAATGGAAATTTACTTGTGAGAATATGATGGAGCTGTACGAGCGCATGTCTCCAGAAGACAAAAAGATGTTTACTGTTAATGTAAAGGAAGTTAATTGGCACAACTATATTGGAAAATACTGCCTAGGCCTACGAAAATACGTAATGAAAGAAGATCTCAGTACCTTGCCAGCTGCGCGTAAACATATGAGAAAGTAAGCGTTTTTCTAATTATAAACTGTTTTCAGTAATTGTTTCGCAGTAATTTATAACTTTTAATTTCTAAATTTCTTCTAGGATGTATTGGGTTCACAAAATTACTCAGTTCTTCTTTATCCTACTATTCTGGCGTGCTATCATGTTCCGTTCAGAGACAGCCCGGCAGTTGTGGTCATTTATGTTCGGCATGGTGTTAAGAATGTCCCGAATGTTACCTATCGGTCAGACGAATTGATAATAAGAATGACATAAAAACTCAGTTAAAAACATCGATTCGACCGGTAATCAACCATTTATCCAAAATTGCTTAATGTTGTTGCATTTAAGAATCCAGTGTTTCTGTAAATTAAGTCGGTTCGGTTCAAACTCAAATGCATTTGGAAGATGCTAGCAATTAAATATAGGGTTTAGTAGCCATAAATAGTCGTAATCGGGTTGACCAAAGCATTTAGAAACCAGGAATTGCTAGCCGCGCTTTTCAATTCCTTACGTAATTACATTATGAAAATGTTGCTTGCATTCTCTGTCATAGCACAAACATAATTCTAGTATTTATTATGCGGTTTTATTCGTGTGCACATACCTGGTGCTTCTTGTATTATTAATACACGTTTACAGAACAATGTTTTTATTATGTGCCAACTACGGTTTTTGATTTTTGTTAGACTGCGGAAACTATTCAATGCATTAAGTTAACTAACAAACTCCCATCTTGTCTGGTGAAGATCAGTAGTAACTCGGCTGGTAGATTATGTTGTGTAGAAAAATCCCCAGTAAGCCCTCAACTCTGCCCTAGTTTACATCACAGTTTTATCATATAAACTCTCGGTATGATATACCTTAGTATGCATTCGGTATCACTTAGTTTAGCGAGAAGTTAATTACGGTTATTATTAAAATATTTAAAATTAATTAATGTCGTAAGTTAATTAATCTAGTTTTCTCCAAGCGACCTTGTAATCTTAACATGCAACCTAAAATGGTGCAAATTTTATTCTGGTCATTTAGCTCGTGCTATCAATAAGTTATCTACCAGTGATTGAGTACGTGGTTAATTTTGTACTAAATTCCTTTCAGACTTGAACTTATTAATTGTTTTTTCGTACGGAACTTGTTTGTTGCCATTGTTTTCGCTGACCATACTGAGTTACATAATAAATTACACAGTATGTAATGTTAAACTACAATAATTATATGATTTTTTCACATATTGCGCTGATTATTTCAGTCAGTTCAGTCGAGGAACGGCAAATGTAACCGAGGCAGAATGCTGTGCATGAATTTGTTGGTTATGTGTGAAGAATTAACCCGTATTGAACTGATCAAATATACAAGCTATGTTTATTGTTTTTAAGTCACCTGTAATAATTATGTCAGTGAGCTTTGTTAAGAAGGTGGAAGCCTAAATCTAGGCTTGTGTTTAGCCATTATTTATATCCATATGCATTTATTTAATTTATATTCCCCCATGTCAATATCGCTGTTTATTATATTCGCATAGACGATTTTTAGACTGTCCTAGGCTTAAAACCTTCCGTCTTTTTCACAGTGTTCTTGCTTGTTTCTACGAATACATAAAATAGATTATAATTATATCATATCTTCTTGTATCTGTACCGTTAGGACAATTTTTTATGTAATTCCTATATATTCCTTCTTCAGTGACTTAGAACTTCGTTGAGGAATTTTAATGGTCGTAGTTATTACTATAATATTGGATTTGGATTGTGTACTATAGTACGTAAACGTTGGATTTTTATTGTGAGAGCTACTTCAGTGTAGTTTTATGTACACGTAATTTATGTATAACTTGTTACCTGCTCGACCAGCAATTTGCTCATCTCCAGAAGTACTCACTATACCTATGTTTGGAGTACATCAAGTTAAAATGTGCAATATTCTTTACAAAATGTACTAAATACGTTCATATACTTTGTTCACAGTTTCACAAATGGCTATTGATTTTGCAAGTAACTACAAGGCCAAATTTTATAAGGTCCATTATTTTAATTAAACCTCGTCAAAAGGGGAATGCTGTCAAATGCCAACCAAAATGCGTTGGTTTGGTTTAAAAATGTTAATGATTATTGTTGTGTGAAGTGAAGAGTATGAAATAACTCAGTTAAACCTACAAGTCAGAAATACAAAAGAGGATATTAATTGAGAAAAAGATGGAAACTATACGAAAGAGTCATAAGTAATATGTATTCGATCTTACGTGCAGTACATTGAAAGCTGAAAATGGTTCGCAAAGTTTCGTAAGTGTTAAACTTTTATGCTATGATATATGCTAGTTGAACAAAATATGAATACGTTTGTTACTAAATTCTAAAAGAAGACAACATGTTATTTGGAACAGTTTTTGTATCTTTAAGATGGCTGCAGTAATTATCATACAAATAAACAAACTACTAACTTGTACATTAAATACTTTTTTAAGTACTTACAATGCATTCAACAATTGTATTAAAGAATTGCTGAAACCAAAACATGTATAGTATTTTTATTTGTTTACTGTTACCTTTTGTGAACGTGGGTTGTAGTAGCTGTGTGATCGTTTTAGATTAATTATTAGTGATTGCCATTTAGCTAGAGCTACAAATTAAGTCAATAATCATAACAGTTATTATTATATAAATTGACGTTGGTAGCTGATGAAATACTACAAACTAGCAATAAATTTAATGTGTTGAATTAATTTTACTACTTAATTTATTGAACTTGTACTTTAACCTGGGGTATAGTTCTAAACAATCCCAACTCTGTCTTTTCCGTTCCGTGCTTGTAATAATAATTATATTGCTCTTCCTGAGGTCAGTATTTTATGCATATTCCAAGATACCTTTTTGTGGCATCCAGCTTTCCCAACGGTATGTCCCCCACGCAATGTAGGTACTGTACGTAGCCTCCACACTGGTCAAATTTACCAGATGATACCCTCTTTCTGGAATCTTGCACCAGAATTACTTACAAGGTTTCCAGTAGTAAGTTCAGAATTAGTTAATTCGTTGGAACTTGTCGTCGATCCTTATAACTCCTTTTACGGCAGTGAGTACCAAAATGTCTGCCTGGGATAATTGTTCCATCCTTACGAAGATTCTTGTATGCCCTGTCTCATTGGGTTGTGCTCGTGCTCGTACCTTTCAACGGAAACAAGCTGCAGCTGCATGGATATGACTAGATTTTTAAATGGTGGTCACTACTGCCTACAAAATATGTGCGTGGAGACAAGCAATGTCATCCATTCCTACTCCAATATTTGCTGAAATTTAAATTGTATAAATCTGAACATCCTGACGGGGAGTTCTTGGAGTTCTACTTAAATACTTTTACAAGAAAATACCTTCTTTTTTAACTATCCCAGCAAGTAAACCAAATTGGGTCCTTCAGAGGGGTATCTAGTTGATGTAAATATAAAAATTACTGTATATATAATGTGAACAACTTAACGAAGGAATCTTCACTGCCTGTGTAGTGTCCTTTAAACATGGAACGTATCAATAAATTGATGCCCAAATGGCTGCTTTACCTCTTGTTTTTCTCAAATTTTCATTTCTCCTGTCATGTTGTAAAACCATATAAAAATATGTAAATGTAAATATTGTAATATTCAATTCCTTGAAATAAAAATCAAATAAAGTCGAACTACAGACAAGGCAAAATCATGCAATGCTTCACCTTTGTTCAACCTCCTTGGAAACATTCATAATCGATGACGAGAGATTTCCTTGTGAGTGTATCATCCTTCTCACCGAAAAAAGCAGCAAAACGTAAAACCTGAGCATCTTCTAAGAAATATGTACACGAGCATATATGAACGAAGATAAACCTTGTATTTATAATGGCACATTATCTGTGAAACGAGATGAAGAGTAGTAAGAAATAGTTGAATGAACAACTTCTGCAACAGCACGAAATAATATGTATGACTTCCGTCAATGTTCCACAATTAAGCTAGAATAAGCGGTGTAGTAAATAAATGTATTACACCGAATGTACACTAAACTTACATGAGCTTATAACAAAAAACAGATTTAGCTTAATTTCACATTAAACAACTTTTTGGTCTTTGAAAAAAATTCTGAGGGTTATGAAATAATTTTTGAAAAATAGACAAATATTTCATTAGGTAAATTTAAAAAAAATTATTTCTACCCGACTGTACTGAAAACATTTTTCAGCTCCTAATTAAATTTAAAAACATACTGCCCGTTAAAATTTTCTGAGGAACGTGAAGCAAATTTGAAGTTTTATTTATAATAAAAATCATCGCCTCGCGAAAATTTGATGCTTTCAGCCACCACAACCGTCACCCTATCTAGTTGATAATGTTGATATCATTTTCAAATTTCATGTAAAATAATATTTCAAAAAATTTTCAACAAAAGAAAAACATTTTAGCCCCTGTAAGTGTATTTATGAGGCTCCTCTCTCAACGAATAGTCAAATATGATTCTTGAATGTTATCATGTCAGTCGAGT
>JAQFXU010003779.1:0-15277 GCA_034693705.1 Spatulosminthurus flaviceps
CCAATCTTAGAAAGACTGACTCGGGGGGAAATTGTAATTCCATCATTAATTATTTACACGGAGTCACACACACATTTCCTCCCAATGAATTAAATTACAGCATCTACAATAATTAACTGCTCGTAAAAATGCATCCCTATGAAATTAGCACAGCGCACGATTGAACACTGTAACACAATAGTTTCGATCGAGCAAATTGAAGTTCCAGTAAAATCCTTAGTTAAAAAATGTTTTGTCCGTTTAAATTTTTTATTACAATAAAAAAACCTGAACTTACTAACTGCTGAGCTTGAAACGTATAACTCTTGACTCTCCGCCGGCCATGCACGCACGAAAATCGCTGTATCTGGGCAGATTCAAATCTCCCTCTTAACTTTACTTCACAACTGAATGCTGCATAAGCAAAGCAAGGATATCTCATCTCTCCATTTACCTCCCTCTTACAATGGGCCATAGTGACCCACGGGCCTGTAAATACAACTTCCCTCATAATTCATAACACGTAGCTTGCTGTAAAACTCGCAGACCACCCGTGCGAAGCAGGGCTTTCAGTTTCACAACGCACGATTAGTCCAAACACGAGTCTGTATGAACCGTATTCCTGTACGATAAGTGGTGTTTGAGCAATTAAATGGTAAAATTGTGCCAAATTTTCATACAGAACATCATCATATTTTTGAAAAACCGGATATATTAAATTATGATAAAATATGATGTTCTGGATGAAAATTTAGCTCAAAAAATAACCACTTATCGTACAGAAATACGGTAGGTACCGTTGAAAAGCTCTCGGCAAGAGCTTTTGAACGATATTGTATGCATGAAAATCTGAAGGTATTATCATAGTGCAATAAATAGGTCCACCCCATCAGTTTGGTTTGCCTAATTGGCTATTATATTTGACCAACAACAGCTATGACCAAACAACATTTTAGGCAATTATTCTTGGCCAGTCTAAAAAAATCTCCATCATTTTTAGTCCCTTTTTAGATTTTTTTCATCCTCCTGCATGCATACCCTTTTTAACGACAGTGCATCTAGGAAAGAGAGTATTCCATTTAACCCCATTGTGTGTAAATTCACCTTAGGCGCGTTGGTAGCGCCTATGTTAAAGGTAGGGAGTTGAAATTTTTGGAAAATGATGAAGATAGTTATGATACACAAAAAATATTTCTACCATAATTAGTGACGTACTTCAGTTTTTGCCAAAATCGAAGTGTGCGGCAAGAGGGCAAATTTTCTATTGTGATTGGAAGAAAAGGTTGGTAAATGACGGAGGACGTTCTAATGAATGCTGTCCAAGGGAACTCACAAGCTTTTTTTTACATGTAACATGCTTTGCTCAACATTTAAAATTATTATGAGTATTTATTTTTATTATCTAATTACCATCCGCGCTAATAGTTAACCCCATGAATTGCAATTGAGTGCACTCTTATGAGAGAGAGAGGAATAAAACTTGCAAGTGGAGAGGTCAAGAGGAGCAAAAGCTTGGTAATTGACGCTCTACGTTGCCGAGGATGGAGGAGATACACTCATCTTGACCTCTCATGAGAATTAAAATTGCTAGTTCTGAGAATTAGCTCTAACGAAGAAGGGAAAGCGAATGTATGAAAGTGTCTAGCATGAATTTTGCATTGAAGATATTTCAACCAGCTCGTTTACTTCCGTGTGGAATGCATTTTTTCTATGTAAAATTCTCATTCACCCAAATACGTTTTAACTATGTACTTGATTTCCATGGAAAAGCTTTAATTTGAGCCTTTTGACATGGGTTTTATGATGCAATTGTCGCGATACTCTTTTGCATTTGGGTAAAACCTGGTGCTACCAAATAATTCTTTCTTGAAATTGGAAAATACCCTGTAATGAGCTTGATTTGAGATTCCAAATCATCCGGTATTCAGGAGTAAATTTAGAGTTTAATAAGCCTGGCAAAGTATATATTATTTTCTATGATTTTCTTGGAAAACGATTGCAGATTCTAAACGGGGTTCATTTTCATTTCTTAATCGTAGTTTATGCCTGATATCCGAAAAGGCTGTTAAAGACACATAATTTGCCGGAAAAAATTTCACATTTTTAATCCTTGGCCTGTATTGGAAATTTCAATTAAATAGGAAAAATTGCAAAAAGAGGCTTTTCCCCGCTCTCGTTTAATTTAGGCAGCATTTTATACTTATTGTTAGTGATAAGTGAATATATTTATATTCTGAGGTGGACGTAGGAGCAGAGAGTAATTTGGAGATTGTTAATAAGATAAATTGGTCAGGGTTAATATATTGAAAGGCAGAAGAAGATGGGCGCCATGTGTTTACTTTTTGGACGCGGATTCTATACCTCTCGTTTGTATACTACGAATTGATTGCAAATTCGTTCTGCCATTTTACAATTTATCACCAGCTTTTGAATAATAAATATTTGACGAATGCAATCACCAGAATTGGAATTTCAACTAATTCATTATGTACTATGTACTGAATCAGGCCAGTAGATAACATGCAACATAACCCTGCAATTGCCATTGCTTCTTCGTAATTAACTAAAGAAGGCTTTTGCCCGGCCCTGGAAGATTGGTATTCTCAAATCAATACCAAAACATTCAGAATCAGTGCTGAAATGTCCTGTGGCGTTCAAAGCATGAAAGCGACTCATTAGGTTAAGACGCCGGTCTAATTTAGAATTCCTACATTCCGTTTCTATGATATGAATGGAACACTAAAGAGAACTGTTGTTTTATTTGACTGCGTCTTCAATATGTACCTGTTACTTGTTTTCCGGATTGATTTCTGCCTGAATGGTATCCGTTATTGAAAATCAATGTAGTACACTGTATAACCTGATACTTAAATAAAAATAAACAAACAAACAAACTGTTGTATTCCAACGAAATCATAGTGGAGAAAATTCCTATGGTTTCTTAATACCTGAAATTTTTCCACCTTTATAATTTTCCTTTCTATTCGATGGGTGCGGCTGGGAAATTATTCGGCTAGTGCTGATAATGAAATATTTTATAATTTTTTCGTTTAAATACATATTCTTCTCATTTTATGCTTTCAATTTATCCATTTTCCTAACTACCATGGTTTTCCCATAATTTTTGCAAATGTGCAAACACACACATTTAATTTCAAATTTAAAAGTAAATAGACTTCTCAGTAACTACCAATTATGTTCTGATAATTTGAGGAGAAAGCATATAATAGTGATGTTTGGAAATTAATTGCAGAAAATAGTTGGGTAAATCTTGGCTAGCCTAAAAAAATCTCTACCGTTTTCTGTACCTTTTCCAGTTTCTTCCATGCTCAATACACTTCTGAACTCAAGCGCATACGGGAAAGAGTGTTCTATGTAACTAAATTGTTTGTAAATTCACTTTAGGCCCGTTTGTAGCTTCTATAGGAAAGGAGTGAAAATTTTACAAAACGGTGCGTAGTAAAATAGTAAAAAAGGACCTCACGGTTACTGGAGAAGATGAAATAATGGTGAAAATTACCAAAAAATAAACGTCAACTGAATTCTAATTGCAAAATATTTGGAATAAAATCATCGTCAAAGTTATCAAGTGGTTTTTTCAATGATAATAAATTATCTTAACCGAATGTCATACTATTGTTACATCAACTATACACATTCAGTTTGGAAGATTGTTTTCGACTTGATTGATATTTCTAGGGTTTGCAATGAAATAAAAGTTATGACGAATTCAACCAGTTTAAATTGCACCAAGAAAACGTTGGGTGAGTAAATAATAAAGAAATATAAAGTGGGTATAAAATTAACCCGGAAAAAATTATTGAAATATTAATAACAATACATTGGTTGTTACAATAAACATTGCTAGTTCCGGGAGGCTTCTTCCGACTTAAATACATAGACTGGATAATAATAATTAATACGTTGCCAACAGAAAAAAACGAGTTTGATTTTCTTTCGATGTCCAAGATTCGCCGGACGAGTTGTAACATAAGAAGAGAATACGTCCGTAAAGTTGATCCACAGGAAACAACTTCCTTAATAGGGGGAACCTTCAAAAGTGGCTACATCCGAAAAAGCTTCTTTCAAATCTACGTAGATAAAATAGAAAATTAATTATAATAGCTCGTAATGAAATAAACGTGGCTATTTTAGCTGAAAACTCTAAAACTTGTTGTTAAGTAAAAACTGGCCATTGTAGTCAGATGTTACTCAACAAAATGAATTATATTTTTCAGTAGATGCAGCCTAACATTTGGCCAAAATTTACTCAAACAGAAGATAAATTCAAAATTCATGCCAACGCTCGCTATTTCAACCCACTTGCATTGAAAAAATTTGGTGACAAGTTTAAAGCCGATATATGTTTTTAAGCTAATTAACTTTGATTATTATT
The DNA here is from genome assembly GCA_034693705.1 of Spatulosminthurus flaviceps. Classification (NCBI taxonomy): domain Eukaryota; kingdom Metazoa; phylum Arthropoda; class Collembola; order Symphypleona; family Sminthuridae; genus Spatulosminthurus; species Spatulosminthurus flaviceps. Next base: position 4,376 of record JAQFXU010003779.1, read on the forward strand.
GATTTTTTTTATGTTAACTTTTCAATACATGAACCAGAGAAATTTTCAATGCTAATGTGAACCCAAAAATCAATTTTAAAAACCTGAATTAGGATTTTACCTGAAACTCTATCCAACATGTCATCCGACAATCCACTTATGACCAACTGAAAAGTTGGTAACATAAAGTCGAAGCCGAATTCCCTGGAAAGGGAAGTGATGGTGTGCAACACTTCAGCCTCGTAATCTAAATCCCAGAAATTTAGCTCCAACTTTTTCAGCTCTAGGAACAGTTGCGAATCCACATTAGTATACATGCAACTCTTTCCATGCCATTGACAATTTTCAATATTTCTTAACTTCTTCTACAAATATTTATACTGCTGATGATTATATGCTGAGGTTTATACACACGGACTTAGCTTACTTGAAAGTTTTTTTAAAGCCGAGCTTGCGTAGAAGCTGGCCATTTCATCCAACGTGAATTTCTCTACTCCAATCGGATCCTTCAGCTGAGTAAGTACATTATCCGGAATCCCAGTTAAAAATGAATCTAAGGTTAGAGGCGAAGTCCAGCTGTCCCACAATTTAATAATGAGGACCTCCAGCTCGGGCCAAAACTCTGCAATTAGCGGGAAAATCGGGTCCAGTTGATCTGGTTTATAGCTGAATTCCAAGCGCTTGAGAGACCCAAAGTAGGTTCCTAATTCCCTGATTTGATGGGAATCAGCCTTCTCCCAAAAATCCAAAATTATTTCCTTAATTTGTAATCGCAATTTCAAAGGAATTTTATCCCAAGGGAAACTTTTGCCATCAACCAATTTAATTTTTCTTAACGAAGTCATTGGTGAAACTGAATTGAAGTCAAAGTTTCCCGGTAGACAAACCGTCAAGGCCTCCAAACTCTGATGACTGGACTCCAAAATATGACGAGCATTGGGTTGAAAAGCTTGGCGATAAGAATAAACTGCATTTGCGAATTGGTTATCGTCCAGCTCGTGAAACACGCCCATACGGAAACTAAACGACCTTAAATTTGGGGCCAACAGAGCAAACTTGCTAAATGCTAGTTGAAAATCGTCATCGATTTGAACATCTTCTTCCCTTGGATTCCCATTCATACAAACAGAAGGACATCTAATTGATTTAACCATACATCCGTTATTGGCCATTTCTTTGGAAGTTAGAGCCTCTACCAGGTGGACTGGAAAACGGTGAATTTCCTCCAAGTTTGGTACCAGTGCAAGGAAAAATTTTACGCTCTCCAATTGTTGCAATCTACGCCCAAATGTAATCTTCTTCACTGTTTTTAGCAGGTTCTCCTGCTTCTTAAAACTGGAATCCAAAAGACGGTCATTTTCATCGTCGTCGAAGATAGCTTGGCCGATATCCAGATGATGAAGATTCTGGAAATGCACCAAAGAGGAACAGAACGTGCCCAATGTTTCATACCATGCGCCCGTCGAAAATGTATGAACCAAATGTCCAACTTTTGAAACAAAATTCCGGAACGTTTCAGCTTCGTATTGTCTTGGATAACAGGAAGATAATTCAAGTTTAATTGCAAATTTCCGTTCCTTCGAAGATTTCTTCAATAATATTTCCACTGCCTCTGAAACCGCGTATATCTTCCACGGACTATGTTTTGAAGACCAATAAATCTTTCTGATGGACACATGACTATGCTTCCCAAGAAGTGTGTGACGCTTGAACGTGGGGTTTGTTCTGAAAATGACCTCGTAGTGTCGTGCATGAAGTTGCCCAATAACTGATTTCCAACACTGATTCACTTTCTTGCATGACTCCAAATCCTCTCCACTCAAATTGCTAAAAATATTCTCCAGAATCTGAAAATCGGAAAAAATTAGTACATTTATTTGGAGCTCAAGAGCATTGAGAGCAAATGGAAACATAAGCTTACCAAACCAATTGTTAGCGGATCACTATTATTCATGGATTCTTTACGAACATGAACTTTGGGAATTCCAGCAGGATTTGAAGAATTCACGGAATATCTCGCCAATTTATTAGGTCTCAAACCTTCGGACTCCTGACCTTCCTGATCCATGGCTCCTCACCGCAGTAATTATTTAATTCCAGTGGTAGTAGTAATAGGAAACGGCGTCTCTTTTAATCCAAATTCGCTTCCCTGCAATGGTCAATGACATAGAAAGTTTTGTTAATTACACAAAAATACTTTCTATTTACTTCAACACTTACAAAAACTTTTGTTAATTTGAATTATAATTTAATAAAAACTGACGTTTCCATTTTTGTCAACACTTAAGAAAAAAACTAGTTTTAGAAAATCAATTTTACTTGCCCACTTTATTTTTTGTCCTCCTCTGATCCGCAAACACAAACTACTGAACTGCTCCGCTAGTCTTCGAGCTTAATAGAAGGTTAACATTGCTGTGAATAGGAGGAACGTGAAGAATTCACATAATATTTACACATACATATTTATAATACGTTCTTTAAACGTGTCTATTTGTTTACTACAAGGGAATATATAATTACTAGCTTCGAAGGTCCGTTGCAACTTTTTACAACGGGCACGTTGCCCCTCTGCAAATTGCATTTGCCACAGCACGCCGGCGCACTGAATAAACATGTCCTTTGCTTACGTGTCATTGAATTATTGAAGGGACTGCCACTGACACTAGATCGTCTTGCGCAGGTGATGTGAAAAACGATTCTGAAAAAAGTAATTAACGACCTAGAGCCATTGTTACTAATTGTAATTATTGTTTTAGTATTATTGCCCCGGAATTTTTAAAAAATGTTATCGCATGGTTTTTTTAAGTAAGAAGTCGAGCGTCAAGCAACGTTAACCATGTTAAACAAAATCACTTCATTCTCTTTTGGTTTCTAGTTGTAAAATACGAACTGCTAAAAATTTATTACGGTGGATATATGTTGTCATGGAGGGAATTGAACAAATCATCCATATACATCATGATCCTTACAGTCTAATGGGTGGGCTACTCTGCAAAGGGCCCACAAAGGGCCATGGCCTGCTCGGTGCTCATAGGAGTCCTAAAAATTAAAAATACAATTGGTGAGCTCGAGCCAAGGGCAGTAAGCAGTTATTATGAAATTGAGATGGAGCAGACCAAGTATACTGCTCAGGTCGAATTTCACAGGAAAATTTTCATCAGGAAGTATTCCTGGGCGACATACAATATAAAAATCCAACTATGAAGCTTGGGGCAAAGTATAATTATTATCATTATCATTCAAATGGATTTTTATCTAATTGAGAGTAAAAATTGCACGTCAATAATAAATTATTATTTCCCTTTTCAATTCCCCGACAAATTGTCGATTACCGTCAGACACATAATTGAACTTTCAAATTATTCACACAATACTTCATCACCTCATTGTATAAATACCGGAAGCACTAAGTGTCAAACTATGGACCGGCAGCGATTTACAATTGCATCTGAAATAATTTGGAGATTTAGCTTATGCTTTCCACTTCTTTTTTTTCTGCCTGTAGCGAGACAGCAAACAATGTATCCATACCTTTCAAATGCACACCTTTTGTTCTACACGTGGCGGGGGCGTTACAATGAATGAAATAATTTATGATGATATTTAAGACCGAACGAACAATCCAATCCATACATTATTGTACTGACAGTTAGAAATTTTTTTTTACTGTTATAACGTTCAAATAGTGGAGGCTGAAGGATTTCAAACAGTTTGGGTCTCATCTAAACACCATTCCTGTTCTTTCTCCGTTCAAAATGTACTCAATAGAGATCAAAAAGCATGGACATTCCATCATCGCTCTTTAATTAGCAATTAGCGCCCATCAATGCATCCACTTGGCTGAATCAACTAATACGTTAGACACTTTCCAGTCAATTCTGTAGTACCTTTTAGAGATATTTTCCCCCGGAATAAAGTAAATATTTTTTTTTGCATGTAGGTTGTGTGGCAACTATGGTGTTTCCGTCAATGAAACTGGTTTATGTTACCCTGTAAGTTCAAGAGGCCCTTGTGGGAAGTTAATGGTAGTTACAACTACGGATGAAAATCGAGGGACAGGAAAGTGTGAGTGTAAACCAAGCAGGTGTGGCCAAAAAAGGACCGATGCTACTACATAATATATTCGACCAGGTCAGTTCTCTGAAAAATTCTAAAGCAGCACAAAGTATGTGAGAACTAATGAGGTTTCCTTGAAATAATTTTCAAAGAAAATTATGGCATAATTTATTTTTACCATGGGGACCTTGTAAGGAAGAACGATGGATAGTACCAAATTCAGAGGGCGTTCCAAAATGCAGGGATAATCCTTGCCTTGATAAATACAACCGTCAAGTTAAACCCGTTGATCCCGAAGTTCCTGGAGTTACCAATTTTTCATTCTTACACAAATATGTATTCTCTTTTAAAAAAACTGCTACATTATTGGTACTGCTGCTGCTGCTAAGGGCCTGTGTACTGAAGGAAAGGAGGCTATTTTTTCGAGTCCAAAAACCCCACACATTTGTTCCTTTCCTACTCCATGCATGTTTACTGACACCTCAGCCGTTCTAAATAGTTGTCCAGGAGGTACAAAAGCTGATAGACGTCAGGGCTGTGAACCACAGGCAACCATTCGTTAATATGATACCGGATTCATTGACGAAATTTAGTGTTCTTGGGTAATGAAATTTAACAATGATAAAAGAATACAATTAAAATAATGAAACAGACTTATAACGCCTTGGAAACTTTTTACTTGGAGCAAAGTAGTACCCAGTATACTATGCTACTATTAGTAACTTATTCCACATATGCGAGGAAATTCGAAATGTCTGTACGCGGGGCTAATTTGGAACTACATTCCGTTTCTACCATATGAATGGAACCCTAAAGAGAAATTTTTTATTCTAACAAAATCATTGTGGAGAAAACTCCTCTATGGTTTCTAAATATCTTCAATTTTTCCACCTTTATAATTTTCCTTTCTAATCAATGAGTGGGGCTGGGAAGTGATTCGGCTAGTGTGGAAATGAAGCCCTTTAAAATTTTTGCATTTACATAGATATTCTCCTCTTTAAATGCTTTTATTAATTTTCACAACTAGTAAGAATTTCCCGAAATTTTGAAATTGTCTAACACGTTTAATTTTAAATTTCAAGGTAAATCGACTTTAATTGATAACGAACAGAACATAAACAATATTAAAATAAAAATTGTAACCAACGCGTCTAGTTTAAATTACACCCAGGAAAACTTGGGTGAATAAATAATAGTTATAGAAATATAAAGTGGAGATAAAATTAACTCGAAAAAAATGAATAAAATATCATTAACAATACTTTGCTAATGTACAGCTATGCAAACAGATACAATGGTTGTTACAATAAACATCGCTAGTTCGAGTAGGCTTCTTCTGACTTAAATACACTGGATAATGATAATAATTAAAACGTTGCCAACAGAAATAATAATGTTTGATTTTCCTTCAATGTCCAAGATTCGCCAGACGAGTTGTAACATAAGAAGAGAATAGGTCCGTAAGGTTGACCCACAGGAAACAAATTCCTTAATAGGGGGAAACTTCAAAAATTGCTACATCCGAAAGAGCTTCTTTTACATCTGCGTAGATACAATGGCATATTAACAATAGTTCGTGTACAATAAATAAATGTGGCTTTTTAAGTTCAAAAACTCAATGTATGCAATAAAAGCTTCGGTCATTCCAGCCAGAAATCACCCAACAAATTGAATTATCTATTTCAGATGATGCGGGCTAACTTCTGGCCGAAATTTACTCAAACAGAAAATAAAATCAAAATTGTGGCCAACGCTCTATTTAAAAGCACGTGCATTGGATGAAAATATTTGGTGGACTAGTTCCAAACCCTTATATATTTTTAACTTTAAGCTAATTACATACATATATCGACTCACAAATTTTAATTGGTGATTTGAACTGAAACTTGAGTTTCTAATTAAGGATTTTTACCTGAAATGCTATCCAATATGTCATCTGACAATCCACGTATGACTAACTGAAAAGTTGGTGACATAAAGTCGAAGCCAAACTCCTTGGAAAGGGAAGTGATGGTGTGAAACTTATTGTTTAACACTTCAGTCTTGACATCAAAAAAACTGAAATGTAGAAGCTCCAATTTTTTCAGTTCTAGAAATAGTTACAAACCTACATTATTACACATCCAACTGTTTCCATTGCATTGAAAACATTCAGTATTTCTTAACATCTACAAATATCTATGCTTTCCTGCTCAGGTTTATACACAAGGTACTTACTTGTTAGTTTTCTTAAGGCCGAGCTTGCGTAAATTCTTGCCATTTCATCCTCCGTGAATTCATCCCTTCCAACTGGATCCCTCAGCTGGGTTAGTACGTTATCCGGAATCCCAGTAAAAAATGAATCAAAGGTAAGAGGCGAAGTCCAGTTGCCCAGCAATTTAATACTGATGACCTCCAACTCAGGCCAAAACTCTGCAATTAGCGGGAAAATCGGATCCAGTTGATCTAGATCATAGCTGAATTCCAAGCATTTTAGAGACCCAAAGTAGTTTCCTAAAGCCCGGATTTCATTTGAATCAACCTTCTCCCAAAAATCCAAAATTATTTCCTTAATTTGTAATCGCAAGTTCAAAGGAATTTTATCCCAAGGAAAACTTTTGCCATTAATCAATTCAATCTTTCTCAACGAAGTCATTTTTGCAACTGAATTGAAATCAAAGTTCCCCGGCAGACAAATCGTCAAGACCTCCAAACTCTGATGACTGGACTCCAAAATATGACGAGCATATGGATGAAAAGCTTGGCGGTAAGAATAAATTCCATTGGCGGATTGGCTATTGTCCCTGTAGTCAAACACGCCCATACAAAAACTAAATGACCTTAACTTTGGGGCCAGTAGAGCAAATTTGCTAAAGGCTAGTTGAAAATCGTCATCGTTTTGAAGATCTTCTTCCCTTGGATTCCCACTCATCCAAACAGAAGGGTAGCTAATTGATTTAATCATGCATCCCTTGTTGGCCATTTCTTTGGAAATCAACGCGTTTACCAGGAGGACTGGAAATTCGTGAATTTCCTCTAGCATTGGGGCCAGTTCAAGGAAAAATTCTACACTCTCGACACGGTGCAACTTACTCCTACTTCCAAAGGAAATCTTCTTTAACTTGTTTAGCACGCCCTCCGGCTTCTTAAAACTGGGATCCAAAGGACGGCCATTTTCATCGTCATCGAAGTTAGCTGAGCCGATAACAAGATGATGAAGATTCGGGAAATGCACCAAAGAGGAACAGAACGTGCCCAATGTTTTATACCCTGCGCCCGGAGAAAATGTATGAACCAAATGTCCAACTTTTGAAACAAAATTCCGGAACGTGTCAGCATCGTAGCCTGCGATACAGGAAGATAATTCGAGTTTAATTGCAAATTTCCGTTCCTTGGACGATTTCTTTCCTAATATTTCCAGAGCCTCTGAAACAGTGTATTTTTTCCACGGACTATATTTTGAAGACCAATAAATCTTTTTGATGGACACATGACTTTGCTTCCCAACAACTCGAAGAAAATTGAACGTAGCTTTTGTTGTGAATATGACCTCGTAGTGTCGTGCATGAAGTTGCCCAATAACTGATTTCCAACATTGATTCACTTTTTTGCATGACTCCAAATCCTCTCCATTCAAATTGCTAAAAATATTCTCCAGAATCTGAAATTTAAAAAAATTGCACAATAAATTTGAACTCAAGGGCAATGAGAGTTACAGGAAATGGAAAGGTAAGCTTACCAAACCAATTGTGAGCGGATCACTATTATTCATGGATTCTTTAGAAACACCAACGTTGGGAATTCCAGCAGGATTTGATGAATTCACGGAATATCTCACCAATTTAGGAGGTCTCAAACCTTTAGACTCCTGACCTTCCTGATCCATGGTGCTTCACTCCAAAGAATATTTAATTCCAGTGGTAGTAGTAATAAAAAACGGTGTGTTTTAACCCAAATTCGCTTTCCTGCAATGATAAATGTTACAGAAACCTTTGTTAATTTGAATTATAATTTAATAAAAAATGACGTTTCCATTTTTGTCAACACTTGAGAAAAAAACTAGTTTTAGAAAATCAATTTTACTTGCCGACTTTATTTTTTCCGCTTGTCCTTCTCTGCTGCGCAAAACCAAACTGCTGAACAGGTCCCAGACTTCGAGCTTAAAAGAATAGGAAGTTGTTAACATTACTGTGAATAAGACGAACGTCAAGCTTTCACATATCTACATATATCTACATATATTTATAATACGTTCTTTAAACGTGTCTATTTGCTTACTACAAGTGAATCCAGCTTCGAAGCAGGTCCGTTGCTTTTACATATTTAGATTAAGTTATATCTCTGCTGATTCCATATGCCATACAGCACGCCGGTGTCCTTTGCTTACGTATCATTGAAATATTGAGGGGACTTGCGCAGATGATGTGAAAAACGATTCTGAAATAAATAATTTACGACCTAGAGCCACGGCTACTATAAATTATTACTGTTTAAGTAGTGTTGCCCCTGAATTTTTCCAAAATGTTTTCACATGGTATGGTTATTTTAAACCAAGAAGTCGAGCGCCAAGCGATGCTAACCATGTTTAACAAAATCACTGCATTCTCGATTGGGTTCTAGTTATAAAATACTACACTACTATATAACTAAATACTACTATATAACTACTTACAATTAGGAAAGCTAAAGATTAATCTTTCACTCATTTCAACTGTTTGAACGTTCAGCCTCTAACCAAACTGAATGGATTAGGGGAAAAATTCACATTCCTTACTTTTTAACTTCTCCTGTTCCTCTAGTCGCTCCCCTTGCAGCCTTTTCTTAACGAGCTCTTGCAGTAGAAGGGGCAAGAAAATGTTGAGATTATTCAACTTCCCAGGGACTCCATTCATTCGGGTCATAAATTGGCCAAAGTGTCCAAGCTTTTCCAGAATGTCCAGGAACCGGTCAGGCTGAGCCTCAAGATTTTCCTGAAAGGTGTCTTGAGATCCTAAATTGATGGTTGGTTTAAATAAAATAAGCCAAAATGTAAGAGCGTCACTCACAATTGAGATTCATGACGGCAGCCTGAAAAGGCTTGCCCAAATTTTGTGGGAAAAGTAGGAAAATTCTCACTTTCATGACCAATTAAGTTTTCAGATTTAATAATAAAAATGGGAAAATTTGCAACAGTGAGAATTACAAAAGATTACCCAATCGATGTAATTAACAAAATTATGTCCCGTTTTGGATTAAATCCTGTAAAATGTAACCATAAGTTTTAATTTTCAAAATGTGCATTAAAATTCAAACGGGAAAAAAATTTTAACGAAACTTTTGAATGTGCTAACTTGAAAAGAAAATATTACCCACAATTTGATTTGGGTTTCTTGAAAAGTTTTGAAAATAAATTTTTATTGCGAAGTATGAGGAAAATATCAAAATTAGTACCCAAAAAATCCCCATCCTTTTGACCCAATGCACTGTCAGGCCCAGCCATAATTTCCCTCAGAAATAACACTAAAACCACGGGAGAAACCAGCAAAAAGAAAACAAGTCCCTTTTCAAGTCCAATCTTGTTGTTTTTTTTTCATGTATAATTCTCATTCACCCAATAATTTCAAAGCCTGGTAATGTATGTATGCATTTTTTTCAATGATTTTCTGGGAAAACATTTTCATATTTTAAACGGGGTTCATTCTTAATGCTTATTCATAATTTATGCCTCGAATCCAAAAAGGCTGTTGAAGACCCATAATTTCTTTGGAAACGCACATGCTTGGAAACTGATAGTGCTTGCGTGTACACCGCAATAATTGTATTGGATTTTCATGAAAAATAAAATATTCATCGAATTAGGTGTAAGTTATCTGTAAAATTCATACCCTGAGAATCCTCTTTATTTTCACCCACTGAATTTCCAGTCTCGCCCTGAGCCTCCCTTTGAAATATACACCAAAATTGCTGGGGAGTCCAGCAAAAAGAAAATAATTCCCTTGTCAAGTTTTAAAATTGTCAAATTCATTCTGAAGTTCAAGTGCTTGGAAATTGATCTTTCTATGTCGTGGTGAACGCAAGAGAAAAACTAATCTCGGTCATTGCTAAGAAATAAAAAAAATAGCAACTTCTAAACATTATCGTTGACTTGAAGGGGCAGGGAATTCATGGAAAAGTCTAGTAAATTATCCAATGACGAAATTCCATGTAGAATATTGTTTCTACGTGTCAAATCAATGCTAAATGTCTCATTCGCCTAAACAATCTCCAATCGCTTTGTTGTTGATCAAAAGAAATTTTCCAAGTGCAATAATAACATTTAGATTAGGAAATTCACTTATTTTGCTTGGGTCAACATGTAGTTTGTAGATAAAACGGTCATTTTTCCCCATTTACTGTAATACTAAAATGTCTACAAACCTTCATAGATTTATCTATTTGTCTACAAAAATCAGGCTTAAGGGGTCAGCCGACCCCATAATTATCTATTTCCGAAACCCACTATCTATTTTTGGGTGTGGGCCCCAATTCTGGGCCTATACACCCAAAAAAAAGATCGATTTACCAAAAATAATAACCACAGGCAAACATTGGTTAATAATTATATGACACCGGATCATTGAGGAATGGTTCTTGGGTAATGAATTACAACAAATTACAACAATTGACAATGACAAAAGAATAAAAGCAGAATAATGAAACAGAATTACAGTCTACTCTCTCTATAAGAGCACCCCATAAATCAGCTCAAAACAGCCCTTATAGGGAATTGCTCCTGTACCAAGGATAATGTCCAGGTATCCTTGACTTCAAATTGCTATTAGCCACGTGCAAAAATCACAATTGGCGGTGGAAAACGTTTAAAACACACTTTAAAACGTCACGTGTGATTGAAATTATTATTTCGCGCCT
>JAQFXU010003780.1:0-15275 GCA_034693705.1 Spatulosminthurus flaviceps
TTTTGCGAAAGATGTAGTTTTTTATGGTGCTTTCAAAAATATTTTGGTGGTACCTTACATCACTAGTTCAAATTTGGGCAAAATCGAAATGTCCGGGTTGAGGTGATTTGGCACAACTGTGCAATGGTTACACGTAGAAGAATAAGTGATGATTTGAGCACTGGGATTTTCACATCAAACTTATTTGCTATATAAAAACCTCAAGATTAATTTCTCTTTTATGTGAACAGCTTGAAGCATAAAGTGTATACACTTTTTTCAATGTACAAACACACGAGAAATTATATATTTGATTACGATAATGCAAATATTTACTGAACTCTGTGCTGTGCGGTTTAAAGAATTTGACTTTATACATTTTAATAATTATGAGTGAATCTCGAATAAATAAATAATTTTCGAATTTGAGCAATGACCTTTTGACTAGGTAAAATTAATATGAAAAAAACTTTTTTAGAATTTAAAAAAAATGAGTGAAATTCCAAAATTTTACTTGAGACTCAAAAATCTGAAATTTAAATGTCTCCACTTCCATGCTATTAAATAATCGAGAATCTCTTGTAGCTACATATTTATATAAAAAATTTATTTGCCTACAAACAAATCCAAGTATTTGAAATCTATTAAATACATCAAAATCTGCACATTACGTTTGTGAATTTTCACAGCATGATATAAAGTTTTAGGAATAATAGTATGATTCTATGTTCGGCGACGCAATCCACGAATAGTTCGGCTGGCACAAGTTATACGCCCTTTCTCTTCACGACGGATCTTCATAGCTTTTCTTGCCTTCCGTTTGGCCAGCTTTGCCGTGTATGAAGGAATTTTTGTTCTCTTGGGAGACATCACAGGCCGTATATGATGATTCTTCTTCAAAGGTACTCTTGGCATTACCAACCTTGAACAATTCCTCTCATCTGAACCATCCACTATAGTATTTATAACGGAAATTAATGTTTGTTATTTTTAAAAAATATCAAATTAAATAAAAATAATAATTACAATACTACTATTATTGTAACTAATAAAAATAGTCAATAGTGTTTACTTACAGCAATCTTCTTCGTTATCACACTCCCATGAACCAGGAATACAAAGGCCATCATCACATTGAAACTCATTCTGAAAGGAAAATAAAGGTCAGCAAGTTCCTAATTTTTAATTAACATTTTTATAGTGTCTCAAAAACAACTCACCCCACTGCATGTACAGTTCGACTCATCATTAGAGCAATCCCAATAACCATCACATATCTGTAAGTATTTAAATTTGTATGAAAATTTCAAGTGTTAAATTACAATAATTAATGGATTCCGTTTTAAATCAATAAAAGAAATCCAAGTGAAATTTCTCACCCAACTTTCAGGAATGCAATCACCATCGGAGCATTCAAACTAAAATAGAAAATAGGCATGATAAAAATACAATAACAATTACTACAATTAGGATTTACATTTGCAGGTTACAATGAACTTATTTTAATTCTAATTTACCCCAGAGCAAGGTGGGCAGTCTTGGTCCTCATCATCCCCTCCGGGACAATCCGCGTATCCGTCGCAAATCTATACTCAATATTTATTTCAATGAATACATGTTACTCCAAATTTATACAAAATTCTAATTTTAGTTGAAATTTTCTTTACCCAGCTCCCAGGAATGCATGATCCATCAGCTTCACAAGTATACTGAAAATAATAATAATAATAATACTAAACATGGGAATTTGTACAGCTAAACAAAAAAGGGGCAATATTATAATTTCCATATAGATGTCTCATATCCGTTACAGAAATTGTTACGATTTTCATACCCCAGGACAGGGAGGACATCCTATTTCGTCTTCTCCTCCAGGACAGTCAGGCTCGTAGTCGCAAATCTGTCAATGAAATGGGAAAAAAGTAGTAAAAGCATATTTTGATACTAATGTGCATTTATTTCATATACATAGACGAAACAATCAAATATTTACCCAAGAATCAGAAATGCAAACGGTGGAATTTGGACAGGTGAACTGTTAAAAGACAATGAAAATTGCATCGTAAGATATCGTATTTAGAAACGCAGAAAAATTCTTTTTCATATATCTTTTCAGATTAATTATTCTTAAAAATTCTCCAAATCATTCTTACTTGTCCTGGTGGACAAGGACATCCCATTTCATCCGCATCATTGCTGCAATCAATGAAAGTTCCATCACAGACCTACAAAAAAACGCTAAATAATCTTTCCGCCCCAAAACTCCGCATTTATCGAAATTGAGATTTTTTGTGTAAACTTACATATTCTTCTGGAATGCACTCATCTTCCGTTCCCTCACAAAGTACCTGAATTTTAAATACATTTAAATAATAACTTTGTCCATTAATAGACATATTTAGCGAGTAAAATGAACAAAGCATTTGAAATGTTAAATGTTACCTGTCCGGGAGGGCATACTTGAGCGTAGCTACAGGCTACTAAAAGTGTTAGAATTAACAAGCTAACTGATCTCATGCTTTCTACTTTTTTAGATTTTACAGTACTACAATTTTTTTTACTACTTGCAAAAATTGAAGGAGCAGGAGAAGTGTTTGGACCTGAAATAAAATGTGAACTGAACTCTGATTCGGGTTTTACACCAGTGTTTTTGTCAAGAAAATGGGAATTTTTTTATTTGTTTTAGATAATCGCGATAGGTATTTTAGAACCAGTATCGATTTGATTAGGTCCGAAATCCTCAAATAGTTACAGTTGAAATTGATCAGGCTCCAGAATAATGAAGGGGCAGATGGATCCGTATCATTATTTACTTTCGGTTGTATAAACAACATAACATACAACATTGGGTAAAAGGAATGGAAAAGGAAAGAAAACCAAAATAACATGACAGGCACTTGACACAGTTTTTATGTCCCCCGTAAAAATAAGTTAATTTTTCTGGCTTATCATAACAAAAATAAGCATATATTGAGAATGAGACCACAAACAAAGCATTTATAGCACAACTCATATTGCAATAGTTGCACATAGAAGATTAGATTCTAATGTTCTAATAATTGCGAGCACTGGGATTTTTGCAACATACAATATTTGTTTACTAAAAGCGATGATTGATTGATTTTGTGCACAGGGGAATTAAGTAGACGCTATAATCTTCACAAAACGTATGATTAATATTTCTTTTATTTGAACAGAAATTGAAGCTTACTAAACTTATCAGCAGCGGATTTGCGAGATAGATATGAGACAAATCCTGAAGCCTGAAATTAAAATAGCCTAATTTTTGGACGCCTTTTTTCATATCTACACATGCATTTTTGTTTGCATTAAAATAAGATGAAGTGAGTTACAAAGGTAGCAAAGGCGGAAAATTCTGGAGGGTACTTGAATCAAAACTGTCAAGAATTTAAAACTTCATTTCTTAGAAATACTACTTTAAGGTTAAAAACACTAGACGCTATGTGAAAGTAAAACGTCTTACAAATCTTTTTCCGAAGGGTTAACCTTAATCTTAGAAATAATCTTACAATAGTAGTTATCAAAAACGCATGTGTGGCGTGGCCGCGATGGTGCGGTGTTAATGTAGACATATAACTGCTTGTATTTACATATATTGTCAGATTAATAAATGTTGTACTCAATCTACGGTATTTTTACTGTTACTCATTAGTGAAATTGTAAGCAAACAAAGTATGCTTCGGATATTATCAGCACTAGTGATATTGCAGTACTTTTCCGTCCAAGGAAAATACGGCTGTGCTTTCAGTGAGTTCTTTTGAGCGTCACGAGCAAAGTAGCAACAACGTAAGACCCACATGCTCCTTTTCCTCCTGGGCCATGCGGATTTTGTGCCTGCTTAAACATAGTAACAAAAATATAATGCCTAGCTAATTAAATTGGAAACGTGCATGAGTTGTTGACAATGTGAAATTATAGATGGTGTATCTAACTCAATAATTAATTTATTAGTTCAATAAAATGACTCTCTAAAACTAATAACCTTATTATGAATTTGATTTCCGTTTATGTATTATGAAGATACTTCCAGACTTCGAGTGACTTCCCATGAAAAATATGTCATAAATTATTTCGCAAACATAAGTGTACACGCTTAAAGGATTATTGTAAATTTTACGTAACTTATATTCTACGAATCTTCAGCCATGTTATAGCAAAAGCGTTCCAATCTTATCAGACAGATATGAAATGATAAAATTGACAACTGGCGACGACATTTGTAGTTCATTTACAGTTTTATATACATAACATTCCAAGTAATGACACTTCAGAGGAATGTTATCTACAAACGTCAAGAGTTTCTCTAAAATCACACTAGCAAGATTACCCATTAAAATTTAAATGCATGGAAAACATGGTGAATTAGAATTTGTCGGTTAATTAATGCAAGTTTTAGTGTAATTATTAAAATACATGCCCTAGGATGGAACCACCTAAGCCCACACCGCGTCTAACACGGCAAAATGCATCAACGGTAAGGAAAACCAAAGTTTCCAGCTTCCTAACAATAATTCTTACAAAAACCCTATGGTCAACTAAATGGTCAAATTTTCCCTGTAGGAAAAAGAACTTGGCGGTTTGTGGACCCAAGCAAAAGACCTTTACCATACAGAAATCCGTGAGAATTTTACAATTTTGAAGACAGATGCAATTGCAAATGCGAAAAAATCCATTCCCCTCACTTTTGAGCGTCGACTAGAAGAAATACATAAAAAAGTAATTAGCCAAGTCCTCCAAACCTTAGAAACAGACCATGGACTTCAAGTGGAGCAAAGAAGAAAACTCCGGACAGCGCTGGATTTTCAGCGTGAAAAATTTCGAGATGAACTTCGCCTCCACATCAATGCTTCAGCTCGACCTGCCATTGGAATTGACCTTGGGACCACCTACTGTTGCGTTGCAGCCTGTATCAATGGTAAAGTAGAAATAATTCCCAACGAAATTGGTAAAAACACCACCCCAAGCTACGTCTGCATCGACGAAGCTTACAGTTTCATCGGTCAGCCTGCCAAAGATCAAGCACACGCTAAACCAGATAAGACCATCTTCGATGCGAAGCGCCTCATTGGTCGGACCTATAATGACATTAATATCCAAGAGGACATGAAACTATGGCCATTTAAAGTAATTAACGTAAATTTACATCCAAAGATCCAAGTTGAAAATCGAACCTATCATCCGGACGAAATCTCGGCGCTGCTTCTCAAGTCCTTGAAGAAGCAAGCTGAGGAGAGAATCGGGCAAACTATCCTCGATGCGGTTATTACAGTCCCCGCGTATTTTAATAACGGACAACGGCAAGCAACGAAAAAGGCGGGGAAATTAGCTGGTTTAAACGTCCTTCAAATTATCAATGAGCCCACAGCAGCAGCAATTACATACAACCTGCATCGAGTTGAAAAGTCCATGCGAAATGTTCTTATTTTCGATTTGGGGGGTGGGACCTTCGACGTTTCTGTTCTTACAATTGTGGATGGGGACATCAAAATTAAGGCGGTTAATGGTGACACTCATCTTGGAGGTGAGGATTTTGATAATGCCATTGTTAACTTTTGTCTCGCCGCATTTAAAAAGGAACACGGTCTCGATGCATCGGAGGGGAAGAATTCCGCTGATAAAGAAGAGAAATTCCAAGCTAGCAAGAGACTTCGTCGACTCCGGAATGAATGTGAGAAGCAAAAAATCAATCTCTCGTCGTGTAGGAAATGTATCATGGAAATTGATGCATTCATGAATGGGAAGGATTTAAGAATCACAATTACTCGGGATCAGTTTGAGAAACTAATTCATGAGCAGTTGATGCAATGTTTGGAGATTGTAGACATGGCAATTGCGGACGCATCCCTCAATAAGTTAGACATCGATGATATTGTATTGGTGGGGGGTTCCAGTCGCATCCCTAAAGTACAGCAACTCCTCACAGAGTATTTCAAAGACAAGCCTCTCTTCAAATCCATTAACGCGGATGAGGCTGTAGCCTACGGTGCAGCTATTCAAGCTTGCTTGATCAATGAAGGGGACAATAATCAACTGAATTTTTATACCAAAGTCTCTGACGTCATTCCCTTATCCTTGGGTGTTCAAGTACGGGATGGAGATTTCTCTGTAATTATTCCTCGAAACACTCCCATTCCATTTGAGATGACCAAAACGTACGTCACACGTTATGACAACCAAACAGCCATGAATTTCCCAATTTATGAAGGGGAGGAGAAGAAAGTTAAGAACAATCATCTTTTGGGGGAGATCATGATGGAAAATATACAACCTGCCCAGGCTGGGGTGGGCCGATGTGACTTATTAATGCGAGTTGATTCAAATGGGATTTTTAAAGTTGAGGCTACGGTCCACGATAGCAAGGAAAATCAAAAGGCCCTTCAGATTTCTTTGAATCAGAATCAACCCAAATACGATGTGGATGAATTAGTTGTGTAAGGATTTTTATGTTTTAATATTTACTTAGATCAAATGAATGCATTGAAATTGAAACGTGAACTATTATTATTTTTTAACAGGGATTTCGACGATGGTATGTCAAGCTACATTTCCTCATCCAGTGAACTATTTTAAGTAGTTTATTTCTGCTGAGTAAGTCTTTCACCTCGTCAATGTAAAGGAAATAACCGTTTTGTATTACGTAAAATACGAGGTTAAAAAAATTATTACAATAAAAAAATATACGAAAAAATTCCCCGTCAGAATTTTTTCAGACCGGCAATAATTATTTGAACATTGAATATGTGCTTCACTTCATGATAATGGCAGTACCTTCTGTTGGGACCTGTCATTCCTCAATAAAATGGAAAAACTATTATTTGCTTTCTCGCCTTTCCCCATCTTATAAGTCAGGCACTTATTGAGTGAAGAACTTTTGATTTTCGGCATGGGTGCTCACCCGCAGAAATAACGACCGTTTTGAATATTAGCAGCAATGCATGTAAGAACGTCTTCATTATACGGAAAAAAAGGGCACTTTAATAATAATTGTAACATTTCATAATTGCCATTTGCCCATTCCGTCATGCTTTATGTTTCTTCCGCTGCTGCTTAATTTGATATGGACATGATTGCTCATCACCTTGTCACCCACTTCATTTCTTGTTTTCTTGACGGGCTCTTAATTATGTATAGTACAGATGACTAAAGCTGTCGGTTGAAATCTTACTCTTAACCTTCCTGTCAGTTGGCGTCCAATATTTATGTGGTCTTCTCGGTTGCTACTTTTCCTCCTTGGAAAAAAGTGCCAATTTATTTACCCAACACGAAAACTAATACATTTTTTATCGGTTAATTTGTTTCGTTACCTATACGAATAGGAATATATAGTGCGCAAATATAATTACAATGGTGCTTAGAGGGTTGATGGATAAATCCATCAAGGCAGCAATAAATTTCTTGGGCCATTTCGTTATAGTGGGTATGTTTATTTCCCTTAGGGAACACTCCATGCAGAGTTCCCGGGTCTGGCCGGTTTATGATTTCGTTGTTGGTAATAATTTTAAACGTTAATCACGATATTGTTTTTCCATAAAAATAACTGGCAAATGTGTATTTTTATGTAATTTCATAACTGTGTAGTTGGAGGGGGTTCAGCAGGTGCTGTTGTAGCTGCCCGTTTGTCTGAAATATCAGGATTTAGTGTTCTTCTTCTTGAAGCAGGAGGAGACGAAACACTTACAACGCAGATACCATGGTTTCATACACTTTTACCTGGCTCAGAATTAGATTGGAAATTTGAAACTGTACCTCAGGATGGAATTTTATTAGCATATGATAAGCAAGTGAGAAAAAAATGTATCAATAAATGCAGGCGCTTAACAACGAAGTAGTGAGTGGGGAGTACGAAGCCATAGCTTGTACCCCACGGCCATTGAATTTTTAACACCTTATGTATATATGCAAAGAAGCCTTAGACCTTGATTTCACTAGTGGACTTAACCATGGTTAAGTTAACTATAGTTAGTTTAACCATCCAAAAGTGAGCAATTTCACTGCGAAAATGGTTAAGTTAACCATTTTTACTCCGATTTCACACGAAAATAATGGTTAAACTAACCAATGGCTAGTTTAACCATGGTTAAGTCCACTAGTGAAATCAAGGTCTTACTGTTTTACAAACAAGTTTAAAGAAAATAGTGGTTTTTTGAGAAATTTTAAAGAAAATCGTCAAAGACTTTTTGATCGAGAAATTTCGCAAATTTTTCGATTTTTTTCAAAATTTGATTAAAAGTGGCTTAAAAAACACAATTTTCGGCTATTTTGACAAATTTCCGGGGGGTAAATATTACATGCTTGTACCCCTCTGCGGTTTGAGTGGGGGGTGCATGTACCCCCTGTACCCCCCCCCCCCCGTTGTTTAGCGCCTGAATAAATGAGTAACATTTATGCACATATTATTAGTAGAGACAGAATTTAAAGGAGGATTCTTTTTAAAAAATGAACGATGCTATTTTACAGATTTCTCGCTGGCCCCGTGGAAAAGTAATAGGAGGGACAAGCTCCATCAACTCCATGATTTACATGAGAGGTAACCGTCGTGACTATGATCATTGGGCTCACCTTGGCAACGACGGATGGTCCTTTGAAAATGTCCTCCCTTATTTCATCAAAGCTGAAAGGCAAACAGACCCGTTTCTTACTGCAGATCGTAAATTACCCTTGAATATTATATTAAATTCCTTGAGAATTCTTATTATCGTCCTCGCACTTACCTCTTTATTACCGCGGACTTAGATACTGTATGGTCCAATACTGTAGATATCCATCATGGCACAAACGGTCCTTTGGTACTGAAAACTCAGGAGCAGCGGAGTCCATTGATGCATGCATTCTTAAAGTCAAGTAACTACATGGGTTATGAAGTTGGTGATCCTAACGGGCACACGCAAAGTGGTAGGCTTCAAGGGAATAAAGACAAGTTCTACGAGTTTAATAAAGTTTCATCTTTTCGTTAATTAATGTCACGGACTCTAGGTCTTTGATGGATTTGACAGATATCATGTAATGCTTGAGGAGCTGTAGTTCAAAATTACTATGCAAAAGAAAGCACAAAAGGTTGTTTTCCTTGATTTTCTAGGATTCTCTCCCTTTCAAATGACACTCCATAAAGGGAAAAGATGGTCTACGGCAAGAGCATATTTAAGGCCAGCCATTTCACGGAAAAATCTGCACGTGTCTTTAAATTCCCATGTCCATCGTGTAATTTTAAAATTTTACTATTAATTTATTATTTCTTAGCCTTATTGTGTTATATTTTATATTTAAAAAAAGCGAGGACTAAATTTTTCAGGTTATTTTGAAATACTATTTGATCTTATGTGGAAGTTTATAAATATGTGTGTTATACATTTTCCTACATATTTTCCTGTATATTTTCTCTTAGATTCTATTCGATGACCAAAGGCGAGCGGTAGGGGTGAAATATTACCAGGGTGGCAAGCTACGTGTGGTGCACTGTGGGAAGGAGATTATTTTATCGGCTGGGACTGTAGCCTCGCCCCAAATTTTGATGCTATCCGGCATTGGTCCTGCTTCACATCTCCAAAAGATGAATGTTAGTGGCACATGATTTTAACTGTAGGATTAAATTTCTGTAGATTTTTTAAAATGGGAGTTAAGCTCACGTGTCACTTTATAGATTCCAGTGGTGGTAGATCTTCCAGTGGGAGAGAACCTTCAAGATCATGTTGGCGTCTTTGGTCTTTCCTGGACTACAAAACGTGGCTCTGGTTATTCCATGCTGCCGCTAGCAAATCCTTTAACTTACTTATCCTATTACGCGAGCCAGTCCGGTATTTTCATTTTTTAAGTATAACTTTACCAAATCTTAATTTGGATTCTTTTTAAAAATTGCATGGTAGTTAGAGAAAAATAAAAAACCGGGGCCTCATTGGCATTTAGGTTACCTGGCTGAGACAGTTGGAGTGGAAGGGAATGCATTTCTACACAGCCGTTTCCTGAACAGAAGCATGGACTGGCCTGACCTCCAGATGGTGTTTGTTTCAGCTACTCCTGCATTGGATGGAGGGCAAACAGCAGCAAACCTCCTGGGGATCTCTGATGAAACTATAAACACTTATTTCAAGCCTTTGGCATTTAAGGAAGGCTTTTCTATTTTACCAGTTCTACTTCGACCTTTCTCAAAAGGTTATATAAGACTTCGTAGTGCTAATCCAAGGCACAAACCTATAATTAATCCTGGATATCTAAAGGATCCTCGCGACTTTGAAACTTTGATTGATGGTAATAAATTCAAATGTATTATTGGTATCTGAAAACAATGTTAGGAACGCACCCACATCAATTGAAATGGATTTTTAGGGTTGAAAAAAGCTATTGAAATCGGAAACAGTCCAGGATTTAAGCGATTTCAAGCCAAGCTTCATATCGGGATGCTCCCAAAATGTCCACATGTACGGCCTCTGTCGAATGAGTACTGGGATTGTTTTATACGGCACTTTGCAACAACTGGGTATCACATAGCGGGAACATGTAAGATATAAGACAGACTTTTAATTAACGTTTTCATCCCAATAATTTGTTAAATATTTGTGTGATAACTGGGTTTTAAAGGTAAAATGGGACCACCTCATGACCCATCAGCTGTTGTGGACCCACAGCTGAGAGTTTACGGAGTAACTGGTCTCAGGGTCGTAGATGGCGCCATAATGCCCCACGTGGTCAGTGGGAATACAAATGCCCCAATTATCATGATAGCTGAACGTGTATCTGATCTGATTAAAAAAACGTGGTTAAACCAACCGGACGAAAGTTTAAGCAAAAACCAATATTAATTTACTCACATAATTTTCATTGTATTTAATGTTTTACAGTAAAGGACCTGAGAAAAATTGTTACTTCAACGATTGATTGTGTATTAATTGATTTCCGACTAATATACTAGCTAAATAAATGAAAATCTCAATAGTGAAATGTATTTTCATACATTCATAGCGTGAGCAGTATCAACATCGATTGTAGTGTGGTGTAATGAATTTTATCGAGATAACATTCTTTATATCGTCGGGTAAATTCCAAAAGGCGCTATAATTTTCGTAACGTTATGGGAAAAACAAAATTATAGCGCCTTTTGGACTTTACCCGACGATATCTTATCTATGAATGACATTCCATGGACTCTCGAGTTGGACTTTATCTGCAATGTTCATCATTTTGCAATTAATTCACTCCTTTTACAATTAACATTTTAACTCAAGGTACGTCTAATAATTATTTTTCTCGGGTGATATTTTTTTGCTGTAATGATCTTTGCCACCTTTATCATGTGTAAATTGTAGACCTGAATGCCTAAACATTTCTAGTTATATTTTAGGACAGTCCCAAGATTTTTTAGAACTGGACAAAATGGAAAACATCAGAGCACATTCTCCTCCCAGTTCAGGTCCAAAGGATAAATCTTTGGAAGAATCCGAGGTATTTTTTGCCGCATCTGTTCATTAAATTCAATCTACACATGAGGCAGAAATGTATGACGAGATTAACCGAATCCCCGAATCTAGTGTGTAAACAAAATTTCTATTTATTAGGGGCAAATTCCATCCAACTTACATAACAAGGTTCGAAAAAAGTACAAAAGGAAAATGGATGAGGCCTTCATTATAATTAAAAAGGATGTTCTTCAATCAACTGACACACCCGATTTGGAAAAGTTTGAAAAAACTCTGCAGAAGAAGCATGATAAAATACTTAAAAACCTATTAGAAAAGTATGAAAAGGAATTTGTGGACGTGATCGAAGAGCGACGTAAAATCCGCTCAATTTTGAATTTCCAACTAGAATACTATAAAGATCAACTCAAAATGATAATCCATGCAAAACTTCGACCTGCCATCGGCATCGATCTGGGAACCACCTACTGTTGCGTGGCAGTATGTCGAAATGGCGAAATCGAAATTGTGAGGAACGAAGTTGGACGAAACACCACTCCGAGTTATTTATGTATCGATGGAGACCACAAATTTATTGGGCAGCCTGCCAAGGATCAAGCGTACCTTCGACCATTGAGCACCATCTTCGATGCGAAAAGGCTCATCGGGCGCCAGTTCCAGAGTATCATTGTTCAAAAAGACATTGAGCACTGGCCATTTCAAGTGGTCAATGATGATTCCTTCCCAAAGATATTGGTTGAGGGAACCACATACCACCCGGAAGAAATATCAGCGGAGGTCCTGAAAGAACTAAAACGACAAGCTGAAGAATACCTGGGGAGGCCAGTGCAGGATGCGGTCATAACTGTCCCGGCTTACTTCAACAATGGACAGAGGCAAGCGACTAAAAAGGCGGGAGAATTAGCGGGATTCAATGTCCTTCGAATTTTAAATGAGCCGACTGCCGCCGCCGTCACATATAATTTACATAGAGTTGATTTAGAAACTCGAAATGTGCTCATTTTTGATTTGGGGGGTGGGACCTTTGACGTGTCCGTCCTCACAATTATTAATGGGGACATTAAAATCAAGTCTGTTGGAGGGGATACACATTTGGGGGGCGAAGACTTTGATGTCGCCATAGCTGACTACTGTATTGAAAAATTCAAAGCTGAGTATGACGGGCTGGATTTATCCGATGGGAAGAATTCAGACGATGCTCAAACGAAATTCCAAGCTAACAAAAGGATCCGAAGACTTCGAAATGAGAGTGAGAAACAGAAGATCTGTCTCTCAGCCAGCAAAAATGCCAATGTCGTCCTAGATGCAATTATGGAAAGTAAAGATTTGAATATCCTCATAACGCGTCAATGTTTTGAAGAACTTATCAAACCAAAATTGGATGAATGCATGAGAATAGTGGAGGAAGTCATTGCCGAAGCGCAGCTCGAGCCATCGGATATACATGACGTGGTATTGGTTGGCGGTTCGAGTCATATTCCGGATGTGAAAAAACGATTACAAGATTTCTTTCCAAATAGAACACTCTGCCAGACTGTCCACCCTGATGAGGCTGTGGCAAAAGGAGCAGCCATCCAAGCCTGTTTGATTAACGAAGGGGAGAATAATCAATTGAATTACACTAGTAAAATATTTGATGTCACTCCACTACCCTTTGGTGTGGCGAAGCAGAAAATTTACTTTGCGGAAATTATCCCGAAAAATACTCCAATTCCTTGTGAAATGAACCGCACTTACATCACCAGACATGACAATCAAGAAACGATGAAGTTTCCTATTTTTGAGGGGGAGGAAGAGATTGCTGACGCTAACCACAAGCTTGGTGAGATTATTATTACTAATATTCCGCGTGCTCCTAAGGGGGAAACAAAGTGCAACGTGGTAATGAAGATCGACGAGGATGGAATCTTTACTGTTGAGGCCTCACTGAAGGACAATGAAGAGAATAAAAAAACCGTTAGCATTTCTCTCCTTCAAAATAGGCCTTCGTTCCCGAAGACGGCAGTAGACGAATTGGAGTACGTAATTTTGGGATGAAATGAACTATTTTTTGTTTGTGTGTAAAAAAATATTTATGTAGAATTTTGTTCATTTTGCCACAGAGATCAGGGTCCACCAGAGGCCGTGGATTAGTGGGAGAAGAAGGGGTCCACAGCATTGGATATTTAACTCTTCTAAACATGTGATGTATTAGCTACGAGGTGGCGGACATGGACGGCTTGAAGAAGACGTCATAAACAATTTGGTCATAAACAATAAATAAATTGGATTTACGTGGTTGAGCCTTGAGCCTCTACTTTAAACACTAAACTGACACTGGTAACTTTGTTGTAGCTACGAGAAATAAAATCGTTTTGCTTAAAATCGTGAAGAAAATCTTGTATGATTATCAATCTGGAACATTATCATTTTTTGAGTGTGACCTAAACAGTCTAAAATATACGTTGCATTGGGCCAATCTGGACATTTGTTATGATTTTTTAGTTTGTTTGGCTTAATATTGTAGCAATATTATTACATAATATTATTATTCCCACAGCTCTTTTATAAGTTCAGCAGGATGAGAGGCTCTATCACATCAGTCCATTCACATTATTTCTTACCACACGCACACCAGTCACACATCCTTCCTTTTAATTCACTTCACCCTACCTATGTTTCATTGAATTGAGCATTAAACTGCATAAATAATTATTATTATAGACATCTTATTTCGAACTGCATTTTTTTGTGGAAAAAAATAGAAGTTTTAAAACACGGCAACCAGTTTTTTAAAATAATATTAATATTTTCAGTTGTATATATTAATTAATAATAAAATTATTATTATTATTATGAAAAAATGTCTTGAGATTCAGGTCGAATTTTTTATTATTTAAAAAAAAACAATTTGCTGTTCAACGCTTTTGAGGCCCCCATTCATTCTTGTTATTATTCAGACTTTAATCTACATTTTGCTGAAAGTATCTCAGCAAATTCTCATTAAAGAATTTTCAATGTAACGGCCAAGTTCGCGAGCTCCTTGAAAGGACGGTACCTTGGCCATTTTTAGATTCTTATAACAAAAGGAATTATTATTCCTTTCCCTTCCGCATTAGGTGTATATTATTCCATATTTATATAAATACTTGTGAGAAAAATAATTTGACATAAAACTACACTTTTGTTACACATAAATAGAAAGACTCCAAGATGAGTACGGGAGAATTGGCTCCAGCTGAAGATGCGGCGCCAAAGGTAAGCTCGCCTGCTGTGGAGGATAAAAAAGCATCCGAGCCCTCCAGCGAAGCACCGGATGCTCCTCCCCCATCCTCACCAGAAGGAGACGCGGGGGAACTTGCTAAAAGTGAAAGCAACAGTAGGAAAGTGACAGCGAAAGACTCAAAGGACCTGTCCCAAACGGATAGTAAACTTCTGGACAAAAGGAAAGAATCCCAAGTGAAACGACGAGTGAGTATGTTTGATGACAAAAATAAAAACCAGAGTCAACTCAAAGATCAAGATGGTGAATTGAAAGACACACTTGCGGAATTTTTCTCTAACGCCCCCAAAGAAGCCACTGATACTAGCACAGCACTCAAGCCATTAAGGCGTCCCAAGCTCATTTATGAAAATACATACCGCTTGGAATCCGCCTACCCTTTCAGCTCCTCTCGAGTACAGTCCATGATGCAACCAATTCTGGAAGAAATGCTGGGAGACTTCAAATATGCCTCCAAAGTATCCGCTCACAAAGCTACGGAAGTTGCGGAGAAAATCCGTCGTAATGTCTTAGCCTTTCGATTCGATCGCTACAAGATCGTCGTTTTGGTGACGATTTCGCCCCTCAATCGCCAAGGTTTCAATAACGGCTTCCGATGCTTGTGG